>ML095546.1:3137-64358 GCA_003697995.1 Taxidea taxus jeffersonii
CCCGAATATAATTTTTTAAGAAAGGAAAACAGCAAGTGGCGGAAAGGATGTGAAGAAATGAAAAATCCTCTACGTTGCTGAAGGAAGGGGGAAGTTGTGCAGTTATTTTTGAAAACAGTCTGGCAGTTCCTTAAGATGTTAATCGGGGAAGTCATCTATAACCCAACCATTCCACACCTGTGTATATATAAAGAATAATTAGAAGTAGGGACCCAAACAGATACTTGTACGCCCATGATCACTGCAGCATTGTTCACCATAACCAAAAGGTGGAAACAGCCCAAAAGCCCATCAGTGGATAAATGACAGTGGATAAATGGCTAATCAGAGTGTTCTGGCCATGTAATGGAATAGTATGCAGCCACGAAAATGGAGACATAGTGACATACTCTAACTTGGATGAACCTTGAAAACATGATGCTGTGTGAAAGAAACCAGTCACAAAAGGCCATTGTATTATGTGATTCCATTTCAATGAAATGCCCAGAACGAGGGACATCAGTAGAAACTGAAAGCAAATCAGTGTTTACCTTAGACTGGAGGGTAGGGGGGAGAGTGGGGATTGATGGCTGATGGGTACAGGTTTCTTTGGGGGATGTTGAAAATATTTAGAGATTTATTGACTTTATTTTAGAGACAGAGAGAGCAGAAGGAGGGACAGAGGGAGAGGGAGAGGGAGAGAGGATCCCAAAGCAGACTCCACGCTGAGCACAGAGCCTGATGCGGGGCCCGATCCCAGGACCCCGAGATCATGACCTGAGCTGAAACCAAGAGTCAGATGCTCAGCCGACTGAGCCACCCAGGCACCCCCCAAATGGTTATAAAATTAGATAGTGACGATGGTTGCACGCCACCGAACATGCTAAGTTACTTTACTGTACATCTGAAATGGGTAAAATTTACTGTATGTCAACTGTATCTCAATAAAGCTATAAACAATGCTCTAGTGGCTGTTCAAGCAGGCTTGGTGACACTGCATTGCCTCCATTCTTTTTCAGGGCCATCTGGAGAGGCTGCACGGTGCAGTGGAGAGAGGGAGGGGTGAAAACAGAATTATGAGCCCCCGCTAAATGCCTGTCCGCATGGCGTCACATACCTCATCTCCTGTAGTCTGTGCTCTGGTTTTGCTCATTTTACACACGGGGGAATCGGTTGGGTCAAAGCCATACCACGAGGTAAGGGGTGGAGCCAGGATTGAAACAGAAATCCTCCATTTCCAAGTTCATGTTCTTTCTGCTCTCCCATGCTCCGCTGGGAAATGAGCATTGCCCCTAAGGACAGGTAGCCTTAGTCAGGATTGCTGGCGCTGCGCGTGCCTCAGCTCCATGGCGGGTCAGTGGGTGGTTTGAACCTTGGCAGCGGTTGCAAACTCAAGCGCCCCCGGGGCTTGGCGGGTCACAACGGAGGCCGGGCTCAGAATGGCTGTGGGGAATTGGAGGAGACGCAGCTCCTCTCGGGAGAAAGGTGGGTACTGGCCCCAGCTCGCTGTCGCCAAAGGGTCCCCAGGACCGGCGATGGCCAGATCCTGATTTTTCACAAGAAGCCAAACCTATGGATGCTAAATGCTGGCAACCGATCCAGAGTTTTTAAAACCATCTCTGGGGCAAAACAATCATCTGCGCCGTGATTTCTACCCAAGGGCCCACCAGTTGGCAGGTCTGAACTAGATCATCTCTGCTCATTCTGGCTTTCGCATGGTCTCAGTCTCTCGGCCGCAGACTTGATCCTGCGAGCTCGGGTCAAGGCAGGGTTCAAACACTGGTTTTGTGGAGGCCCCGTGGCATTATCCCCGTGGGAAATCAGACCACAGAGAGCAGCCTCTGTGGGGCCCCGGCTCCTGGTCTGCAGGAACAATGGCTGAATATGGAAGACACTTTTCCTTCCCGACGTGGGCGTGACTTGTCCTCGCACTCTTCCCCGGGCAAAGTGGGCGGGTGGGTAAACACGTGGGCGAGCTGTGAGCTGCGTGGATGGCAAGTGCTGTCTGGGACTCCAAGTTTTCAAAATAAGAGGCCCCCGTTGAATGTCTCCTACAGAGTCGCACCCAGTGCGGTAGGAAGGCGGCTTTCTGAAGCACCCACTCTTCGCTTTCTCCAGAGACTAGGCCAGAGCCAGGGCTGTGGACAAGGAGCTCTTTGAATTGTTAAGTTTTCGTGGTGGATGCTGTAGTGAATTTTGTGACTACCTTATCCTTCTGGTGGTTTGGAAGGGATCATGAATTAAATGTGATATTAATGTTTGGCTTTTAAAAACATACATTCAGGGGCGCCTGGGTGGCTCAATTGGTTGAGCGACTGCCTTCGGCTCAGGTCATGATCCTGGAGTCCCGGGATCGAGTCCCACATCGGGCTCCCTGCTCGGCAAGGAGTCTGCTTCTCCCGCTGACCTCTCTCCTCTTATGCTCTCTCTCTCTCTCAAATAAATAAATAAAATATTAAAAAAAAAACAAAAGAAAAACATACATTCAATGGCTACCGGAAAGCCAAAAGGAAAGAAAACTTCTTTTTGGCCAACAATTCCCCAGGGCATTAGAGGGGTCACTGGAAGCATGATAGTCAAAAAATGTAAAATGTTTTCACAGAATGTTGTTTTTTAAGGTTTTATTTATTTGAGAGAGAGAGAGTACAAGTGGGGAGGGGGCAGAGGGAAAGGGAGAAGCAGGCTCCCCACCAAGCACAGTGCCTGACATGGGCCTCGATCCCAGGACCCTGAGATCATGACCTGAGCCGAAGGCAGACGTTTACCCGACTAAGCCACCCAGGCACCCCCCAGAATGTTTGATATTGATTCCATCTTCTTTGCTACGAAGAGAGAAACCTTTCAGTAAAAACTAAAGGGTCAGGGTCCAAGAAGGCTCTTAATTGCCATAACCAAGGTCTTTCCTTCCTCCCTGCCATTGACTGACCTTGGAAAGGCTGCACTAGAGGCCTGGGCGTGCTCAGGGACAGGGGCTGCGGGTATCAGGCCTGCTCCTGAGAAGCTGGTTCTGCTCGGGGCCCTCCTGCCAGAAATAGGCACCAACCCAGTTGTAGGCATTGCTTGGCCCCCACGACCTCTGCCTCCTCATCTCCCAACTTTGCGGGGTCATCCAGACAAAACCCTCGTCGGTCTTCACTCCAGACTCCAGTCCTCATGCCTCCCTCTAGCTGGGTACCCCAGTTCCTTACCCAGGCCTTAACAACCTCTTCGGAATTTGCTCCTCTGACAGGACCAGCTTGGGCTCTCAATGGTGCCCATTCTTGCTCTTCGGAGGTATGGTGGGCTGAATGAAATAAGGCCTCTTGAAATATATGCCATCCTAATTGCCAGAGCCTGTGGATATTTCTCATATGGAAGCAGGGTCTCATATGGAAGTGAAGAATCTTGGCATAGAGAGATTATCCCAGATTATCTGGGTGGGCTCTAAATACAATGACAAGTGTCCCTAAAAGAGGGAGCTCGCTGAGATTCAACAGGCAGAAGAGGAGTCAATGCGACCTGCCACAGGGGCAGAGAGCGGAGGATTGGGGCCGCGAGCCAAGGAATGCTGGCCCCCACTAGACGCCGCAAGGCTAAGTAGCTACTCTTCCCGAGAACCTCGAGGGGTAGCGCGGCCCTAACAACACTGTGATTTGGGACAAGTAGCCTGGATTTTGGACTTCTGGCCTCCAGAACTGTGAGAGGAGAAATTTCTGTGGTTTTTAAGGCACCGAGTTTATAGTCATTTGTCACAACGGACCCAAGAATCACGTATTGACAGGCTCCTGGTCCCCTTGGATCAGAAATGACCCTGGGGTCCTGGGATTACTTGGTTTAAAGGGGCAAAAGTCCTCGAGCTGACAGAGGCATACCTGGATTCCAGTTATCCTGAGAGAAAACTCGTGTGGGATGTCATCAGAGCAATGACCGACCTCCTCCTCCAGCGGGAAAGGACTAAAGACAACCAACTCTCCTTTCTCCTACCCTTCTAGAGTTTTCTTCCCAGAATAATTAGTACGTCTGTATAGAGATCTGACTAATCACAGTCATTTCCATGAACTATGGATCATTTATGTTTGATCATCATGCCCCGTAGAACCAAAGGGAAACACCGTCTTGAGAGTCTAATGAGCCGTGTGTGAGCCTTGATTTCAACCTGAAACTCTGTTTCGCAGCCTTCGGTTGCTGCTCGCCCTCACAGTGCTGTCAGAAGCCCCGCATCCTCGGATATTAGAGGGAACATTTCTTCCCGGATCTTGGCTCTCTTGAGTAAGGGATGCCGTCCATTAAGCCACCAACACACAAAGCAGAGTTCTGTGTCTGAAAAACTTGTAACTTTGAAAAATGCCAGCTGGGCCTCAGAGATGAGAAAGGGGGGGGCCTCGGAGCAGGACTGGTGGACTAAAACGGGACCAAATTTGCACCTTCCTTGCGTGTTTTTATGGCTACGAAATTCATGGTCCCCGGGGTGCTGGGCTCTCGTGGAAATCACAAATGCTGCGACGCAGCTGGGAACCAATATAACGAAAAGGTGAATCTGTGCTTGCTGCAGCCGGCCAAAAACAATGAAGCTGAAGCAGCCCTCAGAGAGAGGAAGGGCTCGGCCAGGAATGTGTGGGAAAACAAAACGACTCTGGGCCGCCTCAGCTCGGCATGGGAGAAGAGAGAGTGTCAAGAAGGTCGAGTTGCTAGACTCTTCCAAGGAACTCATGGCAGGCCCACAGATTTGCTCTGAAGACACTGTCCAAGAGGGAACGTCAGAGCTTTGAAGACGGAGGGAAGAAACGGGATGAGGCCTGGCTCCGTCCAGCTCCCGACTAGCCAGGGCAAGTGGAGCCACCTTGGGCCGTTGCGGCGTCCTGGGGTGGGGTGGAGCTGGGTGAGGAGAAGGGCTCCTGTGGGGGTGAGAGGGGGAGGGGATGGGGCCCAAGACGCAGTTGGAATCTTTCGGTAACAACTTAATGGCATTCCCCTCAGCTGAGGTAAGGGGGTTCCTGTTAGAAGCGGATGAGCGGCTCCTGGCATGTTTACACAGCTAGTGATTTTGTTGTCTAAGAAAGTTGCCGTTAATCAAATGGAGCGTATTTTGTTCAGAGTCGGATCCTTTTGAAAATAAACATCTGATCTGATTTCACTAGAAACCCCCTGTTGCAGCCTACTCCGAAGCTATCAGAGTTGTTGACTCTTTAAATGACACAGGGAATAAATTGTATTTTGGTGGTTCACCACCCACAAAAAATCCAAACGACGGGCCCCGCACGAGACCACTGAAAATTGTGGCCTTTGTGTCTTCTCTGGTGGCGGCTGGTGGGGCTTCAGAGACACGTTATGTTGGATGACCCTCAGCTCTCCTCCTGCAACGTGAGGGTCGGAGAGCCCACAACACCTTTGAAATTCAAGGGGGTGCGCACTGGCGCTAATGTTTTCCTCGTGGACGTCACCAATTTTAACAGATTTTTCTGTACTCAAGGAAGTGCCATCAGTCCAAAGTTCCCCAGAGTCGAAATAAGTAGAAGTTGACCTGCTACTTGCATTTTTTAAAATGTTTCAAGCATTTCAGCTCCTATGGAAATAGCCACAATCCATTTCAAAATGCCACTGAAGGAGAAGAGTACAACAGAGCCCTAACACTACCCGAGAGAAACATTCTAATGAAGTTAATTAAGAATTAATGAAGTTTACTAATTAGTAATTAATAAAGCTCTCCCAATGTGACACCTGACATTTAGTTCCATCATTTCTTTTTCTGGTTCCAGATGTTTTTTAATTATAAAAAGAGCACCAGCCCCATAAAATGATGCTCTTCCATCTTTCCAATAGCCTCTGTTGATCCGTGGGCATTTTTTTTCTCTCAGTGACTCACAGGAAAGGTCATTTTTCATATTCCTTTGATCTTGCAGATGCATTTACATTCACATAAATCCACAAAGTACCAGGACCGGCTACAGAAAGACACACGTCTTGGGAAATATATTTCAGATGGGGTTGTTTTAGAAAACACTAATATACAAATCAGCCCAGCCTAAGATAGAGCTTCACTGAGCCTCATCGGCGGTCTTAGACATAAACAGTGGGGGCGACAAGCCACCTGACCCAATCAGACATCCAATACACAACAAATTAGTTTCGCACCAAGGGAAAGGTCATTTCTTTAATCCATGTCTTTGGGGAATGTACACAAATGTCATTCTTCCCAACCTACGTAATTAAACAGTTTAACTGGTGTGGCCATTCACTGTTTATTTTCCCATTGGGTAATGGAAGGATGTTAGCATCAGGTGACGAGGAGAGAATAAAGACAGTTGCAAATGGGATGATCCGCTCCCCAGGCCTTGGGTGTGTGTGTGTGTGTGTGTGTGTGTGTGTGTCTGCACGCGCACACGTGTGACAAGTTGCTTTCCCTCTCTCTAAGGGGTCCGGGAAAGGCTTACTGCAGACACCAGGGCAAGAATCAACATCAGAGAGCCTCTTGGCCAGGGAGGATGGACTGCTCCAGCTTTCCTGCTTCCCTATGTGCAGCCACTGGCTTTAGTGCTGGGAGGAGCGCTCACCTGACAAAGCCAGCACCACAGGGCATTCCTGGGCCCTCAGCTGGGGGGCGGGTGCAGCACCCAATGGGGTGGAGGAAGTAAGCACAGGATTAGAAATCAGAGGCACTAGGATTACTGTCCCAGCTTCGGTCACCATATGACCTTGGACGCATGCCCACTCTTGTCTGAAGTTCAATATCTGCCTCTCTACAAGGGGGTAAAGGTATGTAAGGCAAAGTCTTGTCGTGAGGGTTCCGTGAGAGGCTCGGCATGAAGTGAGGCTAGTTAGCACAGTCCTGGCAGGAAGTGAGTACTAGGTACGGGGGCCACTCTACCTCTGTGGACAAGGGAAGATTCCAGGGGTTGCATGTAGGGGACGGGAGGAGCTGTGATGCATGTGGAAGGACTTCTCGGGGGACTGGCAGAGTCCCACGCTGTGACCCGGGTGGTGGTCACGAGGG
This sequence comes from Taxidea taxus jeffersonii, assembly GCA_003697995.1. Lineage (NCBI taxonomy): Eukaryota > Metazoa > Chordata > Mammalia > Carnivora > Mustelidae > Taxidea > Taxidea taxus. Next base: position 10,087 of record ML095546.1, read on the forward strand.
CACTAATGCATTGCAGTAAATTGCTGAGCCATGCGTTTGCTCTATGCGTCGGTCTGTATCTGAGTTTTAGTTCTTAATAAAAAGATGACTATAAATAAAGGGCAACAAATATTTGTCTTGAAAGGAAGAAAAGAAAAAAGAAAAAGAGAAAGAAACGAAGGAAGGCAGGCAGGCAGGCCTTCCCTCCGTGACTCCTGCCTGCCTCGGACTCAAGAGCACAGCCGACTTCCCATTTTACCCATGAAAAAACCTTTTCCCCCTGCACCTGGACGTGAACTTTGATTTTAAGTCATCTCTACTCCCAGCAAGGGGCTTGGAGCCATAATCCCAAGATCAAGTCACATGCTCTACCAATAGAGCCAGCCAGGTGCCCCTTTATTTATTTACTTATCTATTTATTTTTTTTAAGTAAACTCTGTCCTTGGCCGTGAACTTATAGGCACACCAACCGGGTCTTGCTCCACCCTGCCCACACACAGCACAAGTGAGCCCAGAGCCTCCTGCCAGTGTCTTCAACCCCGATCTAGTTTCTCCTGCCACTTTAATCTGTCACCACTCTGGTTCCAAAATGTCCCCACTTTCCCGAATTCCTGTCTCTTACCCTGATTCAGACCTCACTCTTCCAAGGATATTGCTGTCCTGGCAGCCCCTGCATTGCCTTGATTGAGCTCCGTTATACCAGGTGCCTCATGGGTCCAAACCAACCCAGGTTCTGACATCCGCAGATAGGCACGGTGTTCTTTTCCCTTTTGCCCCGGCTCCATGATTGGGAGAGAGGCGCTCTTGCCGAGGTCGCAGGCCCTGCTGAGACGGGCCACCACCACCGGCCTTCCAGAAGAGGTATGAGGGACACTATTCAACACCTTGACTATGTCTTAGAGCTATGCACCTGGCCGTCACAGACGGAGACTTTAGTCCAGGTTATGCAGAAAGCAGAGCGATGTCTGCAGTGCTGAGGGAGGATGATCGTTCAAGAGGCATAAGTGTGCTTGTGTTAAGGAAAACTCTGCATCCATGACTGAGCAAGGCCATCACCTACAGGTGGCGGGCAACAAGAAAACCACATCCAGTCCCAGCCCTCCCCATCTGACCTGTCCTGAGCTCTACCAAAAGCCAGAGACTGTTTTGAATGCCCCTAGAATGACCAGAGGACCAAGTGTGTACGTAGACCTGTGGAAATGGACTTGGGTCCAAGAGGCCCCCTACTTCATAACCTCACCCCCTGCCTAATCACTTCCCACTCAAGGCACTCTGGCCGATCCCATTCTTCTCCCTGTTCCACGCTAAGCAGTCACGCTTAGTTCCACGCTTCTCCCTAACACCTCAGAAGAAAGATCTTAGACTGACTTCTTTTTTCCTTCACTTCAGTCTTCGAGGCCCCTCAAATGTTACCTGTTGAATGGATACATTTACTTCCACCGGCCCCATGGTCTGTTCCATCCCAGTAAATACCACCACCATCCCCCCACTCACACTACCCAACCAAGGCACCATTCTTTTTTCAGTTAACAGCTTTATTTATAACAGGCATCATCCGTAGGTCATAAAATTTAAACTTTTCAAGCATATAGTTCAGTGGTTTTAGCATATCAACCGTGTTGCCCAACAATCAGCATGATCTAATTCCAGAACACTTTCATTGACCTGAAAAGAAGCCACATACCTATCAGTGGTCACTCTTCATCAGGCCCCACCACCCTCACGTGGCCGACACAGGAGTCTGCTTCCTGTCTCCATAATTTTGCCTATTCTGGGAATTCCTTGTACGTGGAGTCATTACATGTGGCCTTTGGGGTGTGGCTTCTTTAACTTCACCATAATGTTTTCAAAGTTCACCCATGGGGTAGAATGGATCGTATTTATGACTGAATAATAGTCCATCGTATAGGTATAAAATTTTTGCTTAACCATTCATCAGTTGATGAGCATTTGGCTTGTTTCCATCTTTTGGTGATTGTGAATGCTGCTGAGATGAACATTTGAATGCAAGTGTTTCTTCGAACACCTATTTTCAATTCTCTTGGGTATACATCTAGGAGAGGAATTGTAGGTTACATGGTAATTCTGTTTAACTTATTGGGGAACCACCAAACTGTTTTCCATAGTGGCTGTGCCATTTTGCATCCTACCAGCAACATGTGAGGGTTCCAATTTCTCCACATACTTGCCAATACTTGTTATTTTCATTTTTTATAAAGTTTTTTTTTTTCAAATTTTAAGTATCATCAACCTCCCAACACGGGGCTCAAACTCGCAACCCCAAGATCAAGAGTCACGTGCTCTACGTACTGAGCCTGCCAGGTGCCCCTTTAGTTTGTTTTTTATAAAATTGTAGCTGTCCTAGTGGGTGTGAAGGGGTACCTCACTGTGGTTTAGATTTGCATTTCCCTAATGACTCATGATGTCAAGTTTCTTTACATGTGCATGTTGGCCATTTGTATCTTTTTTGGAGATAAAATGTCTTCGTGAGTCTCCTCCCTTGTTTTGTGGTGTTTCTCCTTTGGATCTCTTGCACATCCTCCCCCCTGCTTCTCAGTCCTCGTCTTCTTAGACTCCTTCATGAGCTCCTTCTGTTCTGTCTGCCCACCCCTCAGATTGCCTCTTCCCTAGGGTTCTATCCAAAGGGCTTTGTTCTCACTCCACACACTGTCTTTGGGTGATCTCATCTGCCCCATGGTTTCACCTCTGTCTCTAAGTAGGCAACTCCTGGATCTTCCTCTTCAGCCCAGGACTCTTTCCTGGGTTCCCAACCCATATATCCAGCTGCCTCCCCGATGGTTCTACTTGGGTGTGGGCCTCACACACTCAACGTGCCCAGACAGCACTCACCCCTCTCCCATCATTCCAGAACTACTCCTCCTCTGCTCGGTCACATGAACCCAAATCCCTGGAGTCTTCTTGGGCTCCTTCTTCCAAATTTCTTATCAGTAACAACAGCCTACATATCCTACTTTGTGGATGTCTCCAAATAGACCATATACCCAACAAAGACTTCAAACACTGAATTACTTTCTGGCCAAGCACTCTAGGTAATAAACTGCTCAAATAGAGCATGCTCATAAAGTATTTTCAGCTCGCCTGAGTACTTGACCTGTCTGAAATATACTCCCTAGGTTAGATATGAGAGGTGGGACCCCTATTTCTGGAATCCATTCACTTCTTTCCATGCCTACTACCTCTTCCCTTGCCCATGACCTCATTATCTCTCACCTAGACCATAACGAGAGTCTCCTAATGGGTCTCCCTGCCTCCAGTCTCCCCTAGTTCTGAAATCTATTCTCTACACCGACTGTGGGGTAAACTTCCAGAAGCACAGCTCTGATTATGTTGCACTCATTAAAAAAAAATACTCTTCAGTGTTCTCCTTTAACTACACGTATAAGTTAAAAATCTAAACTCATGGGCAAGTATTAGAGTGCCTAGTGGGCTCAGTCAGCAGAGCATGTGACTCTCCATCTCAGGGTTTTGAGGTCGAGCCCCACGTTGGGTGTAGAGATGACTTAAAAATAAACTGTTTTAAAAAATGAATAAGTAAGCTCATAGGCAAGTGTTGAAGATCCTTTGTGATTTGGCCCATACTGATTCTTCCAGACTCATTTATTGTTCTTTCAGGGGCACGCCAAGAACACACTATTCTTCATTGCCCTCTGCCCCTTTGCTTATGTTCTTGTTCTATTGGTCTCCTTTGTTCCCTTCCTGTCCCACTCCCACAACAACTGACAAACTTTTATTCTCCAAGATCCAGTATAAATACAATCTCCTCTGTGAAGCTTTCCTGAACTTTCCCTGACAGAGTTAGTCACTCAGTTCCACTTAGTTCAGCTAGCACACGCTCAGCCCCTATTACACGTCAAGCGATATTAGGCACAAGGGCACAATAATGATGACGTGTACAGGTCTGGCCATGAAGGAGCTCATAGTACTGTGGGGTGGGGACATGTTAAGAAAAAATGACCAGACAGCGTGGTCAATGCTGTGGTGAGAGGGTTCTACAAAAGCAATGGGAACTCCTAGGAGGTAGGGAAAGGTATCGTGAAGTTGTGAATCATGAGCTGTGTCTCCAAAGAGGTTGTGAGGTGAGCTAGAGGATGCAGAAGAAGGAGTGAGCTTGAGAAAGAAAATTCTGAGTTTGGTTGAGTCTGAGGTACCTGTGGAACTTCCCAAAGACACTGAGAAGGCCGGTGGAAATACTAGGGGTCTGGAGCTCAGAAGACACTTGTTAAAGGCTGTTGCAGATTCAAGAGATGGCAGCGTTGGTGGTAGTGGGAGCCCTGGGGAGGGGCGGAATGGGAGGTCAGACTGGGAGGGAGGCTACTGCACACATAACCCCTTTTCCGCGGGCTGCTGCGCTCTTACCTCTCACATGTGCTCTGCGTAGCACAACTACGAGTTTGAGCGCAACTCGAGGGTGGAGGTTGAGGCTTGCCCATGTCAGCGTTTCTCCTTCTCCCCCAGTGCCTTCTCTACTGCCTGGCATACAGTAGGTGCCCCATAACTGCTTGAACAGCAGTCACTGAGATGGGGGGTGGATGTCGAGGCACTGTAGCTGTGAGGGACCATAATGTTCGTGGTTGTGTTGAGGGATGCTATCAAGGATCTCAGAGGCTTTGGGATGGGATCCAGAAGAGGTTAGGGAAAGGGCTCAACTGAGAGAAGAGGGCATCAAGAAACAAGTGGATGTCCTCTAAAAGCTTTCAAATGAACAAGGTCAAAACCACCTCGTGTTGGGATCAGCTGTGGCACAAAGAGATCAAGGCTAAAAGTAGCGTGTTTCTGGAAAAGCAGGACAAAATCGGATTCGGGAAATCGCAGGTTTGTTTCGCTCCTAGCCCCAAGTGTGCTGAGGTCAGGCAGGTGACAGAGAATGAGCTCCAGGGGAGCCGGGCCTCCACTGCACCTTCAGCGACTGGGTCATGAGAAGACTAGGGAGAAAGAGGACCCCACTTTGCCCCAGAGCCTCTCAACTTGTGTCCAGTGCACTGGACCACGGGCTTTGACAAATGTGGACTCTGGGAAGCAAAGAGGTCCTCTGCCAGCTGGCTGAGGAGGGCTAACGAGGACCAAATGTCTTCTCACTTGGTTTGGGGAACTCATCACTCAGGACCATAGCGGACTGGTGATGCCAAGTGCCGTGGGCTTAGGCATTAACCTGCCCGAGTGACAGCTTGATTGTCAGCCAACATTTTCCTCTATTTGCTTTATATTGCATCGTATCCACTAGCCCATCCCTCAATCCAGCCATCAGTCCATCATATTTTGGGGGTTTACTTCCGCGTAAGCTGCGGACATGAGTACACTCTCCTCCCAAATGCTTGCACTCACACAATTAACTAGCATGAATGATGCATTTGGTCTTCTTTCTTTGAGGGAAAATTTGCACACAAGAATTGCACAAAGCTTCTGTATACCTGTGATGAATTTTATTTTGATGATTATACACCTGTAACTCCCAGGGTCCTACCGGAACAGGAAACCTGAGTTACCTGTGCAGCCCTTGGCAGACTCCACTCTCGGCTGCGTTCTGAGGTCATCTGACCAAGGAGCTAATGCATTTGCAGCAGAAGCTATGGTGACCCTTGTAGATGAAGTGGACACTAGTGTGAAAAGAGCTGGTGAGCTTTATTGAGTACAACAAATGCTAGAGAGGGCACAATTCTCGGGCGCTTGGATGGCTCAGTTTTAAACAGACAACTCTTGATTTCAGCTCAGGTCATTATATCGGGGTCCTGGGATCCAGCCCAGTGTCTGGCAGGCTCCCTGCTCAGCGGGGAGTCTGCTTCTCCCTGTGCCCCTCCCCTTGTTCATGCTCTTTCTCTCTCTCAAATCAATCAATAAATAAAATCTTTAAAAAAGAAAAAAAAAACCAGAGTGCATAAATCCTTTAGGGGAGAAGGAACACCCTGTGGCACCAAATTTCAGAGAGTGGGGAATGGGAGGAGAGAAAAAGGTGTAGAAGTCATCAGGTTGAAATTCAAGTGTATAGAGTCGAGCTTCTTTCTCTCCCATCTCACTAAATCTGGAGTTAGCAGTAGTTTCAACCAGACTGGTGAAGGTTGACCTTTAAACTCTATGTGGAAAAAGCAGGGATGGACCAGCAAGGCAATGGCTAGACATCTGGAGAGGCCTCAGAAGGCAGGTCTCCAGCCTGGAGACACCCAGGACTTGGTGCTTAGCCGGGATGTGCTCCCGGCTCTCAGGACAACCACTCCTGTCATGCTCAGGCTGATGAAGATCTTTTATTTTTTTAAAGATTTTATTTATTTATATGCCAGAGAGAGAGAGAGAGAGAGAGAGCACACAAGAGAGCACAAGGAGGGGGAGCACAGGCAGAGGGAGAGGGAGAAAGCCTCCCTGCCGAGCAGGGAGCTCAAGATGGGACTTGATCCCGGGACCCTGGGATCATGACCCAAGCCAAAGGCAGACACCTAACCAACTGAGCCACCCAGCCATCCCTGATGAAGATCTTTTAAAAACTGTTTGAAAGTTGAATTTTTCACCAAGTCTGAGTGCCCTTCCCTCCTAGTTTTGGTGATTCAGGGCAGTCTGATGTCTTGTTCATTACAGAAGGAATTCTGTCCTGGAAAAAACTGAAGGCTGAAATGTGGTTAAGGTCAAGGCTTTATATAGCTGGCTAGGCACTCCCTTCTCTCCTCACAGACTCAAGTCTCAAGCTACATAAAAGATGCCCCCACCCAGGCCGGCTATCTTTAGCTGTGCCCTGCTGACGGCCTGAGCTAACCAAGTGGGTCAGATGCCACAGCCAAGGGCAAGGAGCCTCTCCGCCATGGTGACTACTGACCCACAAAACAAGTGTCGATTGTAGGTCACACACAATTATCAAAAGCGACTTCTGTTGCTTCTTAAGGGGAAGGAGAAGGTGTTGGGGCCCTGTTTTTACCATCAAACCACCTACATCAGGTAATTAAGAACATGGACCTAACGCTTGATTTCACATGTGCTCTATTTTACGGATAGGCTTCCTTCCTTCTGGTGGCTCGAATGAGGAAGCGTACAGAAGACAGTGCCAAAAGGAAAATGGCTAGGAGGGAAAGGAAGATAGAAAATGATTGGAGGGGCACCTGGGTGGCTCAGTGGGTTAAGCATCTGCCTTCAGCTCAGGTCATGATCGGGCTCCCTGCTCAGCAGGAAGCCTGCTTCTCCCTCTTCCTCTGCCTCTGCCCCTCTGCCTGCTTGTGCTCACTCTCTTTCTCTGGGTCAAAATAAATAAAATCTAAGAAAGAGAGAAAGAAAGAAAGGAAGAAAGAAAGAAAGAAAGAAAGAAAGAAAGAAAGAAAGAAAGAAAGAAAGGAAGGAAGGAAGGAAGGAAGGAAGGAAGGAAGGAAGGAAGGAAGGAAGGAAGGAAGATAAGAAAAGAAGGAAAGGAAGGAAGTGGTTAGAAACATGGGGCACCTGGGTGGCTTAGTTGGTTAGGTGTCTGACTCTTAGTGTCGGCTCAGGTCATGATTTCAGGGTCGTGAGATAGAGCCCCTCACCAGCTTCCACACTAGGCACAGAGTCTGCTTGAGATGCTCTCTCTCCCTCTGTCCCTCCCCCTGCTCTCGATCTCTCTCTCAAATAAAATAAATAAATTAAAATCTTTTTATTTTAATTTATTTCTTTATTTGACAGAGATTACAAGTAGGCAGAGAGGCAGGCAGAGATAGAGGAGGAAGCAGGATCCCTGCTGAGCAGAGGGCCCTGATGCAGGGCTCGATCCCAGGACCCTGGGATCATGACCTGAGCCGAAGGCAGAGGCTTTAACCCACTGAGCCACCCAGGTGCCCCAATAAATTAAAATCTTTTCAAAAATTATTGAAAAAGATAAAGTTGGGGGACACCTGGCTGGCTCAGTCGGTGGACCGTGTGACTCTTGATCATGGGGTCATGAGTTCGAGTTCCACGATGGGCATAGAGAAGACTTTAAAAAAAGTAAAAGATAAAGGGGGAAGGGAGGTAGGGGGTGGCAACAGGGGTAAAAGAAACTGGCAGAGAGAAAGGTAAATGGGTAACATGGAAATGGGAGATAGACACAACAAGGGAAAGAGAATGAGACAGAGAAGATTGGGGTATCAGCCAGGCCAACACTTTAATTTTATTGAGGGGGAAACTGAGGCCCAGAGAGGGGAAGTGATTTTGGCCAAAGACCTGCTGCTGGTTAATGATTGAGCTGAGGCTAGAAGTCAGTCCTCCAGACTCTTGGGTCAGGACCTTGCCTGTCCCAGCATAGGCAGCCTACATTACAGTCTTTCTTGGAGAGCCCTGACATCATTTATTCAGGCAAGAAGTTACATGCTGAATCTGAATTCAGGGAGGAGAGCAGAAGCCCCAGATCCCACCTGACCAAGTTCGGGCAACCGAGAGCCACAGTGTGGTCAGAGCCGGAAGCCTCTGGCCCATGGGCACTGCCAAGCGGGGGGGTGCCCAGCAGGGTCTTGCTGGGGTCCCAGGGCTGACAGGGGCCCGTGGATGGATTCCCTTCGCCAGGAGGAGAGAGCTGGAGCCCAGGACCACTGAGCAGTTCCTGCTGGGAGCTCAGCTGCTCACCCACTGCCAGCTCCTGGCGCAGAGTTGGAGACCGGACAGCGGCCGGGGCTCCTAGGACATCAGACACAGAAGGGGTGAAGTCTCGCCGACTGCAAGCTGCCCCTGGGCTCCCTCTGGGTTGGCCTCTTGGCTCTGCTGATCCAGGGCAAGAGAGAGACCCAGGCCAACCCTGGATTTGTCTTTCCATTAGGGCCCCTCAACCACGATGGCCCCAGCAAGTACTCTGTGGTGGTCTCGAAGTACCTGGCAATTCAGGAGGAAGCCCAGTCTAAACTGTCTCCCTCCCGCAGCTTCGCAAACTTTTTACTGAACTTTCCCAGGGCTGGATATAATTAGGCACGGAACCAGAGATTCCTGAAGCCTGCCATATGCCTACATATATACCCATACGCATGTGCAGAAAATGCTTTTGATCCCCAAATCTTATATAGAAAAGCTGCTTATAGTGAGGTTGCTTAAAAAGCCCTCGTCTAAGTGGCACTTATCTTTTTCAGGAGTAAATCTGGATTTAATTTCCGCTCAGCCTCATCCAACCATACAGGCAGAGATCCTCACCAGCCTATTCTGCTCTCAAAACCATATGGAATCTTCCTTCAGTTCAATCCCAGGCTTCGAGTCATATGATCCAGGGAGGGCATGGTGGACATGACAAGGAGTCAGTGCTGGGAGTAAGGGCTGAAATGTCCTAGGTGGCAGGAAAAGCTGAGTAGAGTGACTAGCACATAACAAATGCTCAGGAAATATCTGCCCTAGGAATCCTTGCTATCAGTCAACCCAACCTCATTGTGTTACAGCACAGAGAGACGCAGTGACTGGTCCACGATCAATCAGCTGATCGGTGGCACGGCTTCCACTAGGTCATGGGTTATTCATACGAAAGGGGAATTTTTCAAAAGTAGGATGCCTCTAGAATCACGGTCTCTTAGGATTGCCAAAGCCATCTCCTTGGACCTGGCCCCCAGTGATAGGCTGAAAGTGCTCGCGATTACCGCCCACTGGTGTTAGTCCCGCCCCCTGGAACAACCCGGAAGAAGCCACGTCCTCCTATGTGAGAAAGTTTCGATGCCAGTCAACACAGTCTCTCCCAAGCCGCGGATCCTTCAACCGTTCTCCACTCTCACCATCCCCATCACCCTCCTCTAGTTCATCAAAGTCCTTTGGATGTTATCAGATTGTGTTGGCTGTTCCAGCGGTCACGTGGCACCGTCCGCCCTTACTTAACGTGTGGTCACCTCAACCACTTCCGCCGAAGGTCTTTTTCATAGAACTGTTGTCAAACCGTGTCTCCCTCATCTTCTTTGTACAACTGAATCTTTGTAAACTCGGCCCAGCACTTCGTGTGTGTGGCCCACTATCCAAGTTGCGATCACCGAAGGAAGATGCCATTAAATTCCTCTGGGCCGGAAGGCTTAGGGCTCAATGTGGAACCTTGAGCTCAGCGTTCTTCCATATTGGCTTTTTTTCTATCAACTATATTTTGATCTTTATGAAAATCGGGGTTATTTCTGCAAACCGCTGGCACTTAATGGTTTAACAGTGAGCATGCCCATGTTGGGAAGATCGGCACTTATTAAGTGACTACTGTGTACCAGGCACCGTTAAGTGCTTTATGGATACTACCGCATTTGTTCTGATAGAGGTGGGATTGTTCTCTCTGGTTTACAGACAAGGAAAGTGAGGCTCAGGAGAGTCCACTGTCATCAAGGGGAAAAGCTGGGATTAGAGCCTAGTCCTGATGAACTTCAGAGGTCATGGGTTTTTTTTTGTTTGTTTACACTAGGGGTTCTTAACCTTGGCTGCACATAAGAATCACCTGGGGACCTCTGACGCCTCCCAAAACCCAGGTCCCACCCCAGGCCAATTAAAGCCGAGTCCCCGGAGGTGGACTCTGGGCCTGGATGGGTTGTAAAGGCTCCCCAGGTGATTCTAATGGAGCCGTAACAGCGCACTTTCCACCAAGGTACATTGGTCCGGCGTGGCCGGGAGTGCACTGGTGAGGCTCTCCGCACTTTTAGCACTGGCTGCTTCAAGGAACAAGAATGAGGTCGTGGAAGGTGCTAGCATCCAACACAGAGCGACGGGGGGCCTAGGTAAGCCTGGGGCTTCCTGTGCTGACGGAGGAGATGAGGGCTGCCACCGAAGTTCCAGTCTAACCTGGACCTCTCGAAGCTTCTGTGGTTCATTCCTCTGAGCCATGTGCCTTCTCCTGACTGTCATCAGCTCCAGAAGACAGGCCTGGCCCATCTTCTGCGTGACCAGCCTACAGGTGGGTCCTCCACATTCTTTGCTGCGGTGGGGGCGTTTCTGTGTTTCTTTGACAGATTAGAACCAACGTCCCTTGGTTTGGGTTCCCTCTGGGAGGTCAGCCTGGGGGGACGGAGACTCTGTGTGGCATCCTTCCTGTCCTCCTCAGGCTGGTCCTTCCAGGGGAGAGATCCTGATCAAGGGTTTTCAGAATTAGGAATGGACATGATGCAACTAAGAAAATAATTTGTATATTAGTAGGAGGTGCAAATCCCCAAAGAGCCCAATGGGAAAGAAAGAAAAAGAAAGAAAGACATTCCGAGTCAATGGGAAGTTGTAAAACCCAGCACCGTGAGAACAAAGGGCACAGCATATGGAATAGTTTAGGGGAGGGAGGGCAGCCGAGCCTGCGTGGGAACAGCGCAGGCTCCAGGGAGACACCTAGATCTGCTCAGAGAGAAGCCAGGAAGCCTTGGGAATCCAAAAGCGCCAAAGGAGACGTGGTTGGAGTAAATTCCCCAAAGATGGGAGAGTTAGACTAACCATCTTCTTCCTGCTCTTAACGCGCTTTCTGTTTTTCCTGGAGGTTGTATGGGCACACGGGGTGACTTGCTCACCGCCCGTGGCACCCCATCCGGCCTCTGGTCCCCGCCAGAGTGGTTCTTTTGTCAGCAAATCCTGTATGTTGGTTTCCCCTTTGACAGCAGTCAGGGCCGTGTGAACAAACCGCGTATGTCTCAGAAACCGGAATATGATCCCGGAGTCGGTTCCATAATTTAGATGAAATACACAGGTTCCCTTGGACTGTGGAGAAAAGGGGACCACGGAGCACCTGGCTCGTTCATGCAACTCTTGATGTCAGGGTTGTGGGTTCCAGGCCCACGCTGGGTGTGGAGGTTACTTAAAAAAAATAAAATCTTTGGGGCGCCTGGCTGGCTCAGTCGGTTACCCGTCTACCTTTGGCTCGGGTCATGATCCCAGGGTTCTGGGATCGAGCCCCATGTTGAGCTCCCTGCACAAGCAGGGAGTTGGCTTCTCCCTCTCCCTCTGCCTCTGTATGTGTGAGTGCGCTCTCTCTCAAATAAATAAATCTTTAAATAAACTAAAATCTTAGAAAAAGAGGGGGAGTACCAAGTGGTATTCTTTTTTCTCATCCTTCCTCCCTTCCCTCCCTCCTTCTGTTCTTTTTCCTTCTATCTTTGTGGCCTTGAAGGAGTCAGGTAATGTCACCCCCGCAGACCTCCATCTCCCCCCCCCTGCCGTTTGCATGGGCGGACACGACCAAGAGAGACTTGGAAGATAAACATAACATGTCAACACATTCAAAATGTTTCCCTTGCATGGCTCTCCTCTCACACTTCTTTCTAGCACTGGAGACATGCGACATTTCCATGGGAGGAAGGTCTCAAAATAGCAAGTAGTAAACAGCGTCAGGGAGCCGGATACAGCTTTGCCTGGTGCCAGCCCTCAGCCCTGCTCCTCTCCAGAGGGAAGCCAGCTCTTTCCAGCCCCGTACAGCTAAGCCAGGAGACGGGGGCAGATAATCAATGGCAGGTGTCACACCCCAGGATAAAACCGAAGGAAACAAAGAGGAGCATACACAACCCTCGAGGTTCAATTGCTCAAGGGGCAGCGTTGGCAGGCGGGCTACGAGGAAGCCCTGCCTGGGGGACCGGATGGTTAAATCCCAAGTGTCCTTGGATCCGCGAGGAAGGTGAGATGGGGAACGGAAAGGGCTCTGGGAAGGGCTAGATCAGGGAGCTTCCCAGCCAGAAGGGACTAAGGGAGACAAGGGCACTGTTTATTCAGCATGCAGCGTTCATTTTTCCTAAGTAATCTAAATGAGTTAAAGAGGAAAAAAATCATCCTACTGGATTGAGTCCATCACTAAATATTTGGGACACACGCTGAAAGGTTAGAAGCAAACTCCTGCAAAGAAATGATTGCTGGAATGAGGGAGTTGGCTACCAGAGGAGGCCTGGGACGAAGGCCAACAATGACCCGAGAGAGAGTGGGGAGCAGTGAAATGATCCATGAAGTTTCTTGGCGTTTTCCAGCACTCCTGGAAAGAGAGCGGCTCATCAACTTCACTGAAGAATCTCCAAACAAATAGCTCAACTGTCTCCAGAAATGGGCTGGAAAACGGGACTGAAAGTTGTGGAATGACTGTTTCAAGTCTGGTGTCTGGGGCTTTCTACTGCGGTTTAGGGCACCTCTGACCCCGTTTGCCCGGCAACATCCCACAAGTGGTTTTTGCCAGCCCCACCTGGACCTACCTTCTGTCCCAGCTTCCGTCGTGGTGAGGGTGTAGGTTTGAGCCAGGGATCTCCTCTGCCTCAAAAAAAAAACCCCACCGACATGAACCCAAGTGGCATTTGACCAATTTTCCAACAGAAACCTCGTGACAAAAGGGGGAGAGAGACCATTATAGTCAGCACCCAGTTAGACCGAATTTACACCAAAGCTAGAAAAAGTGTCCAGATCGCACTTCCGAGTTTGCCCTGGGGTCACCCCATGGCTATGGGAGTGTCCTTCCAGAATTCAGGGACCAAGCTGCTGGGAGCCAGGGCTGAGCGGAGCACACAGAATAGCCCGGGGTTGGCACAAAGAGGGGGACAAAGAAGTGGGTCCAGGAACAAGGACAGGTCTGGACCCCCACCGTGAGCCAGAGTAGAGGCTAGAAGGTATATGAGAAAAAAGCGGAAGAGACCCCGAAGACATTGGTGCCTCCAGGCATGGCCCCACTCATAGGGTCGTCCTCCAATCTGTAGATAAAATTGTGCCCTGAAGGATACGGTCTTGGTTAGGACAATAACATCACTGGCACATTATTACATGTGGTATAGGCTGAAGTATGTACTCCCGCCCCCCAGAAAGAGATCACAGTTTCTTGTCGGGGAGCACAACTCCCAAAGCAGCTAATGCAAGACTAGAAATGGAGGTGCGGGCACACAGGGCCTGCTCGCCAGCGTTCCCGAGACCAAAGTGAAGCATCACTGTGGGGCTATTTTCATGGGAAGAGGTTCTTGAGCGCCTTTAATCCTGAAGGAGCAAGATGAAATATCCTTCCATCTCTCCTCCAACTCTGAGCTTAAATTTTACTTTAAATGTTTTATGATAAAGGTTACAGTCTTATTTAGGGCACTTTCCAAGGATTTCTTCTACTGAAGCAATTTGTAAAAGTTAGAGGTCTACGCTTTAGCAAAGCAAAGCAATTATGCTGGTTTTTTCCCCCAAAAGATTTTATTCATTTATTTGACAGAGAAAGAGAGAGAGAGAGAGAGGCTCTCCGCTGAGCAGAGAGCCTGGGCTCGATCCCAGGTCCCCAAGATCACAACCCAAGCTGAAGGCAGACCCCCCAATGGACTGAGCCACCCAGGCACCCCATCAATTGTGCTGTTAAACCCCAAGTAGCACAGAGCTAGCAGGTACCGCTGAAAACATTTGATGGGAAGAGAAAATTTCTCACTTCCTCAGGGCTAACCAAGACTGTGAATTCAGATTGGGAAACCCTTAGCAACGGGGCTTTGGGGTTGCAACTCAAAATACTCAAGGGAACAGACCATCCACTTTGGGGTTCTATTGTGTCAACCAGGGGTGGGCTAGAGGATGAGAGGTGGACTCCTGAACTTGGGGGAGCGTGGGCTCCCCCACTCTGCCCTTTCTGGGTCATGGCCGCCTTCAGTACGAGTGCAGAGGGTAAGACTAGAGCAGGAGCCAGTATACATTTTCCAGGAAGGACCCACTAGCAAATAATTTCGGAACTATGGTCTCTAGCATATTCTTTCTTGTCCTTTTGTAACAACTTTATTGAGATCAAATATGCATGGAGATCATATGGTTTCTTCACTTATATAATTTAGTGGCTTTTCTGGGCATTCACTGTGGTACAACCAGCACCCTAATCAATTGTTTTCAAGTTTTATTTTATTTTAATTCCAGTATTGCTAAGGTACAGTATTGAATTAGTTTCTGGTGTACAATAGAGCGATTCAACATTTCCATACATCGCTCCTCACGACGAGTGCCCTCCTTAATCTCCATCCCCTATTCCACCTATCCCCCCACCCACCTTCCCCCTGGTAATCATCAGCGTGTCCTCTATGGTTAAGAGCCTGTTTCCTGGTTTGCCTCTCTCTCTCTCTCTCTTAAAGTTTTATCACTACAAAACATAACAAACCTGTACACATTAGTAGCCACTCCCATTTTCCTCATCACCCTCGGCTCTAGGCAACCACTAATCTACGTTCTATCTCTATCTGTTTGCCTGATTATAAATGGAATCACAAAATATGTGGTGTTTGGTAAATAGCTTCTTTTACTTAGCGTAGTGTTTCCGGATTCATCGTGGGGCAGGCTGTATTAGTACTTAATTCCATTTAATGATCACGTGATACTCTATTGTATGGATGGACCATACTTTGCGATCCTTCCATCCACTGATGGCGATGGGTTGTTTCCCCCTTTGCACTATTCTGAATAACGCTGCTGTGAACACCCACGCGCAAGGTTTGCGCAGACCTGTGTGCTGAGTTCTCTTGAGGATATACCCTAGAAGAACAATTGCTGGGCCATATGGTAACTGTATGTTTAATCTTTTGAGGAGCGGCCAGACCGAATTACAAATTGCCAGCACCATTTGCCCATCCCACAGGCAACCTAGGAGAGTTCCAATTTCTCTACATCCTCAATGACACTTAATTATTTGTCTTTCTGTTGGTAACCATCCCGAGTGTAAAGTAGTATCTCGCTATGGTTTTGATTTGCATTTCCCTAATGACTCATGATGCTGAGTGTCTTTCCACGTGCTTATTGGCCATTTGTAGATCTTCTCTGGAGAAATGTCTGTTCAAATCCTTTGTCCATTTTTAAACTGGGTTACTTGTATTTTTATTGTTGAGTTGTAAGTAGGTTCATACATATTCTAGATACAAATCCTTTCTCAAACATATTATCTGCAGATATTTTATACCATTCTTTGGATTTAAAAACATTTTTTAATGTAAAAACTGGGGCGCCTGGGTGGCGCAGTCAGTTGAATGTCCAACTTTTGGTTTCTGCTCAGGTCGTGATCTCAGGGTTGGGGGATCAAGCCCCGCATGGGGATCCGTGCTCAGCACAGAGTCTGCTGGAATTTCTCTCCCCTTCTGTCCCTCCCCGCCACGCACTCCTGCATTCTCTCTCTCTGAAATAAATAAATACATCTTTAAAAAGAAGTAAATAAACGTAAAAACTACTCCAGGTGCCTGGCTGGCTCAGTCCATGAAGCATGCAATTCTTGATCTCAGGGTCATGAGTTCAAGCGCCACACTGGGCATGGAACCTACTTTAAAAAAAAAAAGTAAGTAAATAAGAGTATGAGCTAAGGATTTTTCTTTTTTTTTTTCTTTCTTTAAAGATTTTTATTCATTTGAGAGAAAACATGAGCAGGGGAACAATAGGCAGAGGGAGAAGCAGACTCCCCACTGAGCAGGGAGCCTGACGTGGGGCTCGATCCCAGGACCCTGGGATTATGACCTGAGCTGAAGGCAGAGGCTTGACTGACTGAGCTATCCAGGTGCCCCAAGGATTTTTCTTTAGAGCAGAATAAAGGGAAAGGTAAGCTATCCAAAATAGTCCTTGTTAATGGTGAAAAAACCCTCCACACTATACCTTGAGTTTAGCTTTCTCTCTACTGACCATTCCAGAGAAGTATCATGTTTGCCCAGAAATAAACCCTCACATCTATAGTCAATTCATCTTTTTTAAGATTTATTTATTTATTTGAGAGAGAGAGTGTATGTGCATTCAAGGCAGGGAGCAATGGGAGAGGGACAAGCAGACTCCTTGCCAAGTGGGGATCCTGACATGGGGCTCAATTCCATGACCCCGAGATCATGACTTGAACCAAAATCAAGAGCCAGATGCTTAACCTATTGAGCCACCTAGGCGCCCCATATAGTCGATTGATTTTTTAAAAGATTTTATTCATTTGAGAGAGAGAGAGAGAGCATGAGAAACTGAGAGATCAGGAGCAGAGGGGAGGGGTAGAGAGAAGCAAACCATTTGCTGAGCAAGGAGTCGGATGTGGGACTTGATCCCAGGACCATGGGATGATGACCCAAGCTGAAGGCAGACGTTTAACCTTTTGCACATGTGCATCCAAAAGAATAAAGTTGTGCCCTTACCTTCCATCACATACAAAATAAATAAATAAGTAAAGAGATCAGAGACCCAAGTTTAAGAGCCTAAACTACAAAACTCTCAGAAGAAATACCAGAGGGTTCTTTGAAATGACACCAAAATCACAGGCAGCAAAAGAAAAAAATAAATAAATTGAACTTCATCAAAATGGAAAACTTTTGTGCATCAAACAACACTATCAAGGGGTGCCTGGGTGGCTGAGCGAGTTAAGCCTCTGCCTTCGACTCAGGTCATGATCTCAGGGTCCTGGGATCGAGCCCCACATCGGGCTCTCTGCCCAGTGGGGAGCCTGCTTCCCCCTCTCTCTCTGCCTGCCTCTCTGCCTACTTATGATCTCTCTCTCTGTCAAATAAATAAATAAAATCTTTTTAAAAAACCACATCACTATCAAGAGAGTGAAAAAACAACCCAGACATAGGAGAAGAGATTTGTAAATCCTACAGCTGATGATTCTAAACCCCCAGAAGGATCTAAGAACTCCTATAACTCAAAAACAAAAAGGCAAACCTCCCAGTTAAAATGGGCAAAGGACATTCCTCCAAAGATACATGACAGGCTTATGAGTACATGAAATGATGCCCAATATCATGAGTCATCAGGGAAATGGGATTCAAAACCCCAGTAGATACCACATCATACCTAGCAGGGTGACTACAATAAAAAGGGGGGTAATAAGTGTTGGCACGGATGTGGAGAAATTGGAATCCTCATATATCTCTTGTGGGAAGGTGAAATGGTACAGCCTCGGTGGGAAATAATTTGATGGCTCCTCCAATGTGAAACCTCGAATGACCATTGGACCCAGTGACACCACGGCTAGGTATATGCCCCCAAGGAACTGTAAACAGGGACTCAAACAGCTATCTGTACCCCCATACCCATGGCATCCTTATTTACAAAGGTGGAAACAACCCAAGTGTCCATCCACAGATGAGTGCATAAACGGAACCCATACAATGGGACATTGTTCAGCCTTAAAAAAGAAATGAAGTCCCTACATATGCCACAACCTTAGATGAACTCTGAAAGCATTGTGCTGTAGGGTGCCTAGGTGGCTCGGTTGGTCAAGCGTCTGCCTTTGGCTCAGGTCACGATCCCGCAGTCCCGGGATCGAACCCCCTGTAGGGCTCCCAGCTCAGTGGAGAGTCTGCTTCTCCTTCTCCCTCTGCCCTTCCCGCTGCCCCGCTTGTGTTGGCTCTTTCCCTCTCTCAAATAAATAAATATAATCTTAAGGGAAAAAAACATTATGTTAAATGATATAAGGCAGACAGAAAAGGCTTGGAGGATTCCACTCATATGAAATATCAAGGATGGGCAAATTCGTAGAGACAGAGAGGAGATTAGGGTAATCAGGGCCTGGCAGGAGCAGAGGAATGGGGAGTTATTGCTTCATGGGTACAAAGCTTCAGTCTGGGGTGATAAAATATTTTGGAAATAATAGTGGTGTTAGTTTTACACTGTGGAATTAATTCATGCTACCAAATTATATACTTAAAATGGCTAAAATGGTTGCTTTTTTACCAATTAAAAAAAAAAACAGTCAAAAGAGGCATTCTTTTTAACCCCCCATAGTGAGTTGTAATGGTGAAGAGGGTCTGAGGGGCTAATGAGCAAGTCCCTGGGTCAAATTGGATTAAGAATGTCCAAACAAAGAAAAAAAAGGAAGGTAACCCTAACAATGAGGCATATACATCGGTTAAACAAGCATCCCAGCCAGAAGCAGAGAACGGAAGACTCCTGGTGAGTCTGGGACCCCTGCTGACCCTCAGTCTAGAGGAAGTAGTTCAGGTCCGCCGAACTCAGCGCAGGTTCCTTAACTGCTTCCGGTCCACTGTCCAGGGAGCACCTGTCCTCCATTCTTTTGACAGAGGGGTGCTGCAAAGCTTATAAGTCACAGCTACCATTCAGCCCCAAAGAGATGTGGGAGGCCAAAGCAGCCTAAGGCCACAAACCGAGTCTGTGTACCAGATGAGCCAGTGCTGTTGGCAGTGGGGTCTCATGCCCGTGTCCAGCACCTGGTGACCCCTCGGGCCCTGGACTGTCCCATGGTCTCAGGTGGCTTCGACAACCAAGAGCTACAGTATTCATTCTCATCTGCGTTTTGGATAAAACGTGTCTGTTTCTGTGTGGTTCAGGGAGTCCGCGTCCTTATCTCCCAGCCCCTCAGTTTCCCTATTGGTGACTCTGCCACTTAACTACTCGCACCTGCCTGTTTAGAGTGGCCCGCATCCCGGGACCAGGTCTTGCAATGCCAGGGAATGGAACACACTTCTGCACAAAACTGGTCTATATTCTCTAGGTCTTCTGGTTTGAGTCGTGTGTTTGTGGAGCCAAATGCTTGCCTGGCTTCTTACCTTCTCCCCTGTACCACCCTATGGTCCCTCCCCCCCATTTCCTTCTTTTCAGTTTCAGGAACGGTCTGCCCACCTGCTTTTAGTCTCACTGTTTACCCTCACCACCAGGCTTGTGTGGTTTCTGATCTGGGCTCCCTGGGCTTTGCCCCCCTGCTTTATGTAGGCATGTTGCCCCGGGGGTCTTTACTCTGGGTCCGTCCACCTGCTTCAGAACCCCAGCTCTCATCTGACTGCAAGTTTCCTCTCTCCCGATCCATTCCATGATCACCTTTGCCTAGAGTCTTAGCTCTGATGGATAATACCCTTCTTACTCCTGGTGGCAATGAAACCAAGGTGTAAGCCCAGCCCTTTTAAATAGAAAATAGATCTCTTAAATGTTGTTCCAAGAAGCCTAAAATTACAAAGTGATGACGAACATCCCAAGAACACATTTTACTCCCAGTTACTTTTGGAGCTAAACACGGTCACAAAACAGTCACTGGCAATAACAATAGCTTACCCAACAGACAAATTCAACCCGTGCTTAGAGCCCCTATGACGTAAGGCACCCCCTGCCCAAAATAGTTGATATCATTTGAGATTTGGTGTTTCACAAATAGAATTGAAGGAGTCATTGTGGAAAACCCAGAATTTGTTGGGTTTCCTTATACTTATTTTTTGCTGAATATTGTTTTTAGTTGATTTACATATACCGGCAGGCATCAGAATTCCTCCACACCTAGGGTCTCTAAAGGTTTTTTTATAACACCCCAGATGGCCACCTTGTGACAGAGATATGTGGATTCCCCATAATCCCAAGGGAGAAAAATGATCAGGTTCTGAAATGGGTGAGGTCAAGGTTGGCACATTTCCTCCAGGCCATCTCTTGGGTGCAGAAGCTGAATAATTGAAATTCAAAGCTAAAACAAGGCTAAGACTAACAGACATCCAGATTCAGGTTTCAGCGAGTCACAGAAAGGCAACTGAAGTTCAAAGAACAGGCATTTGGCTTTTTTTTTTCTTTTTATAAAGAGCTCTTATGAAAAGAAAGTTAATTTCTGTGACTCATAAACAGAAGATCTCCAAAGCTCCATAAGGCTTCTATGCAATTATGTCAGAATGACTTGATGAGAAAATCAATAATCCCATGCTTCCTCACAGAGCGCATCTGTGAACACCGTATGCACTTCATGAGAGCAGGGTTAAGGAAAAGGTGTTGCTTGTCAAGGAAAGAAGGGGACTCCCTCTGGTTAGTAATGAGAGCATCTTCATGTGCACCAGGGCACCCAGATTTGACTTTGCCACGTGGCTAGAGCATTTGTGAGAAACAGCAGCTCATTCTCCAACCCCTAGATAGGTCCCAAGTGGGGCTACTAAGAAATTATGGAGGTAAGCCATCTGGGGGGTTCCCAGGTGTGGAAAAGCCAGTGACCCTCTATACCAGGAATAGCTGAGAACAGGGAGGGCCCCCTGGGACCTCACAGCACTAAGATAGAAAATACAAGATCAGAAAAGAAGACTCAGGCAAATGTCCAAGAAAGACTCTAATATTTACACACTAGCTTACTTGACTTCTACATGTTACCACAGCATCACAGGGGGAAAAAAATCCTTTCTGCAAATATGAGAAAGGTTACGTCCAAAGAAGATGCCAGTTGCACATAAAGGTTCAAAGAACACACTCACTGCAATATCTCCAGCATCGAATTCTTACAAATTGTTTCTGAAGGTGATGCCAATAGCCAGGGACCCCGAGGAAGCTCTCGGTTGGCTTCAACCACACTCCCCCCAGCTTTGGAGCCCAGCCGGCTCCTCGTCTCTGAGGGCCTCCCCAACTCCGAGGAGCCAGAGCAGTGCAGGGAGACCAGGACCTGAGGAAAACAGATAGACCAAGACAGGCCGAGGGGACAGCAGCGGGGGGAGGCAGCACCATTTCACTCAGGAAGGATGGATCCTATTCTCCAGGTCTAGCTCCGGCCCTGAGAACAGAGACGAAGGAGGAGAGACCCAAGCTAGGTAGGGCCCTGCCTCCACAGAGCTATCTGAGTGCCTTCTCTCGGCCAATCAAAGTTCCACTCAGGCCTCTCCCATAAAGTCCAAGTTCCTATATCCAACTGTCTGCTCAGCTCCTCCATGTAGATGTTGGATAATTTTTTCCAACTGACCACGCCAAATCCCAGATTCCAGGTCTTCGTCTGCCTTCTTCAAACCCACCCGCGGTGCTCTCAACCTCTCTGAATACAACTCTGTGCTTCCAGTTACTTGGATCGAGAACGTGGGCCCCCTTCTTAACTCCTCATTTTCTCTCACACCCCACATCCAGTCCATCAGCAAATACTGGGCTCAGTCTTCGAACTATATCCGGAATCTGATCACTTCTCATCTCTGCCATCTCCATGGTGGGGCCACCATTGTCTCTGTCCTGGATGATGGCGATGCCCCCCTCCATGTTTCTACTTTTCTTCTCCTATACCCTGTTCTAAACATGGCGGCCAGACTAATCCACTTTAACCGTACTCAGACCATGTCACTCCTGCTCAGCACCCTGCCATGCCTCCCCATTCCATTCATAGTCAAAGCCAAAGTCCTAATTATAGTCCATGAGACTGTACTTGATCTGGCCTTCCATTGCACCTTCTTCTGCTGCTTCCCCCTCATGCATTCCACCCCAGCCACAACTTTCACATTGTTCCTCGAAAATGCCAAGCACACTCTTATTTTAGAGTCTTTGTTCAGACTCTTCCCCCTTTCTGGAATTCTCTCCTCCATCCCAGATCCCTTTCCTCCTTCAGTTCTCCACTCAAATGGTACCTTATTTAAATGACTCCCCAGCCCCCCTCTGGAAATTCACAACTCTTTTCTTCAGGCTCCTTTTTCCTTTACCTGCTCCATTTCTCTCCATAGCGATTACCACTTACCACTTAGCTAGTTTAGCTTTGATTGCTCTAATATATTTGGGTCTTGAGATGGGAAAAGTTAGACTTTCTTCTCTACAGGAGGTAGGGGCAGGGAAACCTACTCTTTTCTCCAGAGATATTCCTCAGTGTCCAATGTCTCCTGTTTCTCCTTGCAAAGCCAGAACCATCGAGAAGCTTGGAGTGGCATAGGGGTTGACCCTACTATTCGAGACAGATCACAACCGAGGCAACTGAGCTGAACAGCTGCTGGGCCCCCAATCAGTAGGTTCTGCAGTTCAGGTGGGTCAGCTCTGGGCTCCAGTACTAGTGGCCCACCCCCAGTCTCCTCTGTTGCCTATTGCCATGAGTCTGTAAATGCTACTGGAGAAGGGTCCTCCTGTTTGGTTCACTGCTGTTTTCCTAACACTTCTATCAGTGCTTAGGGCAGAGTAGATGCTCAGTAAGTCTTTGTAGGATAATGAACGAATGAATCCATGAAATGAGCCAGTACCAGAGTGACCTTGCCTCCTGCCTGTATCTGAATCACAGCTCTTTCTGCATTCTTCTCTCCCAACCTGTCGGCTCTCCCTGGCTTGACTTCCTCAATTCTTTTTTGTGTTCCACCTCCTACTATAACTTTTCCATGTCTCCTCCCCATTCCCAGTCCACAGCCCAAGCGCTGCCTTGACCACCAGCATGGCTGGTGGAGACCTCAACAATGGCCATCCTGTCCTGCTCACTGGAGCACCTACTGCAGGACAGGTGTCATACTCAGTGAATCGAACACATTCTATTTGAGCCCGAGAACGATACGTGGATGACATCTCCAAACAAAGCCAGCTACCCTCCATGTGCCCTCAGATCAGGCCTCCTCCCTCCGACCAAAGGAAAGGGGTGCTTTTTCTGCCTTTGGCGCCCTTGACTATTGACCCACCCACCTGTCCTTCCTTGGTTTTGCTTCCCATGGTCCCATCCAAGTGCCTTCACGGGAAACCTCCCAGAGTCTAACTCACCCCATTCATTGTAAGGCACAAGTTCTGACTCTCCAAAACACCTTGTCCCGAGCCCACCTCGGGATGACCCCCAGGAGGGCTGAGGCCCGGATTTCAGCTGCCCGTTGTAGCGAATTCTCCCAGAGTCCCAATTCCCATCTTGTCCTCTGACAATCCAGCCCAAGGGACCCACATCACTGTGGAGTGCATTCTCTGTATGTTTTGCCTCTAACCAAAGATTTAAAAATCTGTGCCTGGGAATGGAGTGAAAAGCATTTTTGGAAATATTCAAAACATGCATCTCTGTTCCTCAATGAGAACCAAAGCCGAAGATGTGACGTTTATAGGACCTGTCAGTGGAAAAGATTACTTTTCTTAAAATACATTTGTTAAATGATAGGTAAAACAGCAAACGGATGGGAACCTACAACTGGGAGACATCACAGGAAGGGGGAAATATGATTTTTATTATAAACATATGCATTTTATTATTTCTCCCAGTGAGGATGGGGATTGAGAGGCTGCAGCTGTGACAGGGCAGGGAGAGAGCCGTATTTTTAGACCTGTCACTTTAAAATATACCTTCTCCTGCTTTGCAGCAGCCAACCTCTAAACAAGGCCCTCTTGGAGCCTGAACACAGGCAAAGATGAATATACACGGGAAACAAATGACTAGCTCCCTTGGCCCTCAGGAACCCCCGGGGCCTCAAGCGCCGCCCTAGAACTTGGCTTGGCCCTGCCCCCACCCAGGCCCCACTCCAGCCAAGGTCTCAGGCCTTTGGGCTGGGGCGCAGCCCCCTGGGAACGGTGGGAAACACCAGTGACTCCCCCACCTCCCCTCTCTAGTCCTACCTGGTACCAGGTCCTGTTGGGTCTTTCCCTAGAAGCCTCTTCCGCTGGGAACAGATGAGGGGCTACTGCTTCAGGGGGCCGCCTATGCGCTGCGGACACGTTGCCTTTCATCTAATCCACTTCCCCAGGAGCTGAGCACAGGGATCAGCCCAGTTTACAGAGAAGGAGGCGAGATAAGGTTTCCCACTCCAGGTTAGGGGGCTTCTAAGTGGTGGATGGAGGATTTGAACCCAGGCATGTCTGGCTCTGAAGCCCTTGCCCACGCCCTAGGCCGCGCTGGGGCTCCGGCATGCCGGCTGCCAGCCTGGGCGAGGCGCTACCCACCCCAGGGCCACCTCGCTGCCATTGCCCCTGCCCAGCCGCCCCGACGCCAGGACACGGAGCCACAGCCCACACCACAGATGCTTCCTTCTCCACCTTCCCGCCTTCCTAGGGTCCTGTCAGTTCCCAGGGAATCTTATTCCAGAATCCTCACCCTGGCCCCGAACACCCTCCCTGAGCACCCCTTTCTCTCCAGCTTCCCTCCGCCAGTTACCCTCCCTCACCTCCCCCTCGCGGACACCCTTGCAGGCCGTGGTCATTGCAGCCTCAGTGTCTCTGCTGGTGCTGTCACTCTCCACCCCAAATGCCTTCTCCCCACTCCTCCCTACCCCTGGCTTCAGCTCCTGCCCAAGCCTTCACCAAGGACTCTGCGAAGAGGCGAGCTCTCTCTCATGGTCAGGTTCACTTCTTGAGTCTAGCCTCCATTACAGCTTCACATTTTCTCCCATGGCTCTCTTCTGCCCGCAACACGCTGACCTACTTCTCCTCTGGTGCGTGGCCTGGGCACCATATCCGGGCACAGAGCAGGTGCCCCATGGTTTCGGGCCTGTTTTGACTTGATGCTACTGAGTTCCGGACTAATGGGGTTTCCCCAAAGCAGAGTGCCGCAGGGGAGCGCAGGGACCCTTCAGGAAGCCGCCACTTAGTTCACAGCCCCGCGGCCATCTCCACACCTGAGCTGGCTGTCCAGGGAGCTGAAAAGCACTGGGTCAGGCCTTTCCACCAAGTGACTGGTCTGTTCGCACCCTGAAGTCAAACGGTGCCTTTCTTCCTTGTGGCATCCGGAACCAAAGGCGTGCTGGCACAAGTAGGAGTGACAGGCACTTTAGTACCAACATGTCATCGCCTACAGGGGACGGCTCCGCCAGCGAGAAGATGAGTTCTCCAGCCACTTTGCAATGCCTGAATTATGGGTTTACTCAAGCTCTCACACTGCCAGGCTCAACATTTTCGCTTACTGCTCTTGTTACCCTTGGCGTGGTTTCCGCGCTCGGGAAGGCAGAATTCTCCCAGGCTCGCAACTCCCTCGGGACTCCAAAAAATACCTTGCCTTAAACTCCAGCTCTTCCTTGGTTCATAGGCGTCTCTGCCCCACCCCAGCCCACCTGCCCACGATGTCGTCGGGGTTCTCAGGCCTGCGGAGAATGGTGCAGTCCATGCCCACGTCTGGATCCTTGTTTTCAAAACTATTTCCTAGTGAAATATTGTCACTGGGGGAAACGAGTCTGTCAGGAAGTCATTTCAGGCAAAAATCAAGTCCACGGCACTCCACACAAATAACACACAGCCTGCAAAGCCCTTCAGTGGGACTCCAAGGGCTGCTATTTGGAAGGGAGGTCAGGAAGTGAAGCATAAACCTCTCATGTTCTAGAAGGCTGGCCTGGGGGCTGTGTACAGACGTGAGAAGCCATAGGCCCTGGGGCTTGGCCTCTGAGTACCTTCTCTTTATTTGATTTGATTTTATTATTTTTGGGGGATTGATTTTTGGCCGCCAGGACACCGAGTCACCCGGACCTCAATTAACACTGGAAATGCTACTCAAACAGATTGACTGTTTATCAGGGTGATGGGCCATTTTCACTGAGTATTTATTTTTTAATTAGCCAAAGTGCTAATTTGCTTAGCGTTTCTTGGCATAATGGGTGCTGAGAGGTCTTTGAATCTTCAGATGGTCCCTTTCGTCACTTGCTTTCCAATTCACGCTGGCTCCTTGGGCATTTTGCAGAAATGGATTAACTCTGTGTAGTCCAACACCTTTGTTTCCTGAAACTAGTGTGAAAATAAGCACTTTGACTCCTGGAGTGTCTCAAAAGGAAGATGAGTTAACAATAGTAGACTCTTCTCAAAACACCTTTCATTGAAAGAGCACAGCGTGTTTCACGAATGTTAACTACTTAAATCTCCCCCCACACCTGCATCCTGAATCTGAGCCATCCAGCTAGTTCTCCCTGGATGAAATATAGTCCTATCTAGAATAAAATCCCCATGCGGAAGCTATAATTGCTAGAGCTGCAAGCTGACAGACAGTTTTTGGTTAACATCCAAAAAGTTGCTAACGCCGTAATGAGATCTTCATTGGAGGTCCCATTGGATCAAGATCTCCCTCCACGCCCCGCCCCCCGCCATCTAATTGGAAAGGTGATGATTCTAGGCCTGTGTTTCTCAAATATAACGCATGGGCTGTAAGGTGCCTTCGCTTTTCCAGTGGCTGCCTTGAAATTCAAGAACAGGATGTGCTGATGGTTGGGTGAAGATCCTAGCCAGAGCAAAAAGCAAATGGGAAGTGGAGGCAAAGGCTGGCCGAATTCATTCTGACTTGACTGCTAAAATTCCCCAGAATTTGTAACTAAGAGAAGTGGGAGTTCTACTCTACCACCGCCGTCACCACCGTCACTGGCCTGGGAAAAAAGGGATGTGGTTGGTACAGGAATCCAGCCACTTGGTGTAAGAAGGAAGCTGTGGGACTTCCCAGCTGTCTCAATCAGTGCATCTCTTGATCTCGAGGTCATGAGTTTAAGCCCCATGTTGGGAGTAGAGGTGACTTAATTTAGAAAAAGAGAGGACAATGTGACCACAGGAGGGGGGGGGCTCATTTCTTCATTCAATGTATGATACATTAAGACATCTTCTGGTCCACCTAAAGTTCCCTGACACGCCTTTATAGGAAGGCCAGGCTCAAGAAGTTCAACATGAAGTGGATTTCTAGGGTGTTGGCCCCAGGGGAGTGATTTGCTTGCTGGTTTGTTTTTACCGTGGCTCCCCCCGTCCCTTGGAGAAGCTTGACTTACTTGGCAGCTGACCTTGGTAGAGTCTTCAGTGCTACTCTGCAATCCTATTTTGGTCCTTAGTCATCTGCCCCTCACATTCACCATGATGATGAGGAGGAGGACGAATCTAAGACTTGTCACTCTTCAAACCTCTGACCCCCCTCTGCTTCCCCCACTCTTAAGAGCATGCCTTGCAGATGTCCTTCAGAATAGGAGCTTTCTTCTTCCCTCCCCTGTCTTCTGATTTAAATATAGGTGTGTGTTTCCCAAACTGTCCTTTCTTCATTTCCCTCCAATGTCCGCGAGGGGTGCCCTACCTCATCTCCAGTGTCTTGATGTCAGTCCCTCCCAGCTTGGAGCCCTTGATACTTGGCTCATGATGTCCAATTTCTGTGTCTTCAAACTTTCCCTCTCTGCTTACTTCCTTCCCCAATCCGTAATTATGCTTAAGTCTCGATTTGGGGGAGTCATCTTCTTTCACTTGCCCTTAAAAGATTAGGTTCCCACAGAGCTCTGTCCTCAGCTGGCTCACAATCTCCAGCTCCAGGCCCGTGTTTCCAAATGCCTTCCGATGACAGAGAGCTCCACCTAGAAAGGTGAGAGAAGGCCCATAGGCCTTTCAACACCTGTCCAAAGTGAAAACACCTTCCTTACCTCCCACTCTCAACTGGCTCTTTTACCTGTTTCCCCTCTCTCGGTTGATAACAACAGGCACCAGACACCCGGGTCCAAAACCTGGAAGTCACCAGCGATGGCTCCCTGATTTTGTACATCACATCGGATATTTACATGCTCATTCTACTTCCTTAATATCTCCGTCTGGGAATTCCATTCCCTCTGTCCACAGTTTAGTAGTCAGGTAGTCCTGTCACATCAATTCTACCTGCTTAACAATTCCAGTGGCTTTGTTCTTTATTCACCTCCCAACTTACTTATTTTTATTTATTTATTTTTTAAGTAGGCTCTACTCCCAACACGGGACTCACTCATGACCCTGAGATCAAGAGTCCCACGCTCTCCTGACTGAGCCTGAGAGGTGTCCCTGCGCGGTTTCTGCAGTCATGTGACTGGTCTCCTTGTTCCCTCTAGGCCCCTCCAACCTGTCCCCCCTACTGTAGAAAGAGCAGGCCAGCCCTTCCTCTGAACTAACCTGGCATGTTATCTTCCCTCTACTATAAGTCAATCCTCAGAACAGCACGTGTTACATGCTGCGATCATCTGCTCGCCTGTCAGTGAGCCTCCCACTGGATCTAGAGCTGCTTGAGGGCGGGCTCGCTCTTTACTCTGACCCACCTTTAATTCAGAGTGAGTAAGTGTGATTCTGTTTAGCTGCATCCAATAAAAGACATTGTCGCCATACCTACCAGGATGGCTAGTTCTTAAAAAGGCAGATAATACTGGGGCGCCTGGGTGGCTCAGTGGGTTAAGCTTCTGCCTTCAGCTCAGGTCATGATCTCAGGGTCCTGAGATGGAGCCCCGCATTGGGCCCTCTGCTCAGCAGGGAGCCTGCTCCTCCCTCCCCCTCTGCCTGCCTCTCTGCCTACTTGTGATCTCTCTCTCTGTGTCAAATAAATAAATAAAATCTTTTTTTTTTAAAGGCAAATAATACCAAGTGTTGGAACAACTTGAACTCTCTTATATTGTCAGGCTGAGTATAAATCGGTACAAACACATTGGAAAATGGATATGGCCCTAAGACAGCTAGGTAGATAGATGGGAAGAGAGAGATAGTCTATGAATAAGCCAGATTCACTTTTAGGTATATTCCCAACATAAATGTCTACATACATGTACTCAAAAGACATAAACAAGAGCATTCACACGGCACTATTCATAGTAGTTCCCAGATGGACACAACACAAATGTCTGTTGACAAAAAAATACAATATGGCATTGAGAAGGAAGGAATGATTTCTATTAAAAACATGGAGAAGGGGCGCCTGGGTGGCTCAGTCATTCAGTGTCTGCTTTCAGCTCAGGTCATGATCCCAGGGTCCTGGAATCGAGCCCCACGTCGTGCTCCTTGCTCGGCGCGAAGCTTGCTTCTCCCTCTCCCGCCTCGCTTGCTTGTGCTCCCTCTCTCACTGTCTCTTTCTCTCTCTCTCTCTCTCTGTCAAATAAATAAATAAAATCTTTTTAAAAAAATGCTTGGAGAAATCGCACAGTGTTGTGTGAAAGAAGCCAAACCAAGGAATGTATACTGCAGAATTCCATTCACAGAGAGTTAGAAGGTGGGCACAATTCCTCTATGGCATCAGTTGTCCGGTTAGTGACCACCCCTGGAGGGGACTGCAAGACTGGGCGGGGACCCGAGGGGCTTCTACGAAGCTGGTAATGCTCCAGTTCTGAGCTAGATAACGGCCACATCGCTACGTTCCGACTATGAAAACTCATCAAGCTGCCACTTAGGAGTCGTGTGCTTTTTATGCATATGTTATACTTCGTTGAAAAGTTCACTTTAAAAAACGCTTGTCTTGAACAATAATAGTAGCCTCATCTTTGAAACTTTTCAAGAGTTCTTCTGGCTTCGAAAATTTTAAGGTATTTCATGTCCAAGTCATCTCTTGAAATCCTTTCCTCCGTTTCGAGGACCGCTTGCATCTCTTGCATGGTCTGTTGCTGTTCTCCAGATGGGGCTCTCCGCTCTTCATCTCTCTTCCTCTCCACCCTCGCTTCGTCCTCTCCACTAACACCCACATCTGCTCACACCCTCCTCCTCTACTCGAAATCCTTTAGGGGATCCTCTTCGTGGAACAAAAGGCACGGAAACATAGCCATGGATGGGAAGATGGAGGTCTAAGAGAAAGACAAGTGGGGTAAGGAGGGAAGAGCGGGGAATGGACAGCTCAGGTGAGACCTACACGAATGGAGACAGGTTTGAAAGAACAACAGGTGACTTCTCATGAGGCCATCGGACCCCGGAGGGAGTTCTCCCCTCCGCTGGAGTCGATCACGCCGGAAGACTCCAGTCAGTGCAGCGAACCATGGCTGGGCCCCTCTGACTCCGTGCCCACTCCTCACCCACTCCACGGGCGTTTAGCTCTGGTCAGGACGCACAGCTGCGAGGGCCACCCAAAAGCTGCAGGGACTCCCAGTGTCCCGTGAAGCTATCTGTGTGGCCCGCCTCACCCCCGGCACACTCCAGGGCTGGGACTTCCTTCCCTCAGAGTCGCTGAGAGCCAGGAGTCTGCAGAAGAAACCACAGCCCTACCCCAAATCCTCAGCTCCTCCCCAAGTGCATAGGGCTGAGACAGAGACACTGTCCCCTCTACTCCGGTATGGCAGCAAGGGTATGGGGCTGAGGCCCTTCTGTGGACCTTAACCCAGAAGAGGTACCACCTCCCACCAACCCCTTTTAGAGCAAAACTCTCATTTTTCAATCTGTCTTTAGTAAGTTCACCAACCCTTTACTCTTGAGCCCACAACAATTCTTTCTTGGTGTTTATCACACATTGCCCGAATGGGTTTGGGGGAGAAGCAGGTGATCATACACCCATAGTATGCTCCTGTTTATATTATATATATATGTATATATATATAGATATTATAAATATATATATAAGCATATATATTTCAGTGGTTATATAAACACATTTGGATATATACATATGAAAGTATGTATGTGTGTATATATGTATATATACACACACATAAATGTATGTGTATATATATATATATATGAAAAATATGGGACACCTGGCTAGCTCAGCTTGTAGAGCATGAAACTCTTGATATGAGTTGTGAGTTCAAACCTCACATTGGATGTGGAGTCTACTTAAAATAGATATATTTTTTTAAGATTTTATTTATTTATTTATTTGTCAGAGAGAGAGAGAGAGAGCAGAAGCAGCCAGAGCAGCAGGCAGAGGGAGAGGGAGAGGCAGGTCCCCCGCTGAGCAGGGATTCCTGACATGAGGCTTGATCCCAGGACCCTGAGATCAAGACCTGAGCTGAAGGCAGACACTTAACTGAGTCACCCAGGTCCCCCTAATTAAAAAATATGTGTGTGTGTGTGTGTGTGTGTGTGTGTGTGTGTGTATGAAAAAATGGAAAGAAATATACCAAAATGTTGATTATAAGTGTCTTTTAGAAATGAAATTATGGGTAGTTTTATTTTCTTCTTTGTGTTTCTCTATGTCCTATCATTTTTAAATGCACATACATAATTTTTTTTAACAAGGAGAAAATCCCCCAATATCTTCTTTTACTCAAAAATTAAAGGGATCACCTGGGCGGCTCAGTGGGTTAAGCATCTGCCTTCAACTCAGGTCATGATCTTGGGGTCCTGGGATCGAGCCCCACATTGGGCTCTCTGCTCAGCAGGGAGCCTGCTTCCCCCCTTTCTCTCTGCCTGCCTCTCTGCCTGCTTGTGATCTCTGTCAAATAAATAAATAAAAATCTTTTAAAAAAATTTAAAAGCATTCCCACTTCCAGGATGGCAGAATAAGCTGTTAACAGCACAACCTCCCTGAAGATAACAATTACAAACTCTGAGGAAAAAACTCAAAGAGAAAATATAGAAACTTAGAGATTCTGCCAAGTAAAAAACAAAACAAGGGGCACCTGGCTGGCTCAGTTAATAGAGCATGTGACTCTTGGTTTCAGGGTTGTGAGTGTGAGACCCATGTTAGGTATAGAGGTTACTCAAAAAGTAACTAAATAAAACATGTTTTTTAAAAAACAGGCAGATTTTGGATGGGAACTGAAATGGGGAAGAAAAGACTGGTATGGGGTAAGTTTCCATTTTTCTAGCTTATAGCCAGAGCCCACACTACTGTTACAGCATGACACAAGACAGCTAAAACTCCAATAGAAAACCTTTCTGGGGGTGTCTGGGTGGCTTAGTCATTAAGCATCTGCCTTCGGGTCAGGTCATGATCCCAAGGTCCTGGGATGGAGCCCCATGTCGGGCTCCCTGCTCGGCGGGAAGCCTGCCTCTCCCTCTCCCACTCCCTCTGCTTGTGTTCCCTCTCTCGCTGTGTCTCTCTCTGTCAAATAAATAAATAAAATCTTTGGAAAAAAACCTTTCTGGCCTGAAGAACCAGATGTCAGAACTCAGGGTAACTACAGCCACTTGAAAATGCCAGGAGAATCCTGGAAAGGAGGGAAACAGAACAGAAAAGCTCCATATTCTGTGCATAAACTTATACGTAGCCAAGGTCTCTGGCTGACCCCAGGACCCTTGAACCACACATGCCTAGGGCAGACTCAAATCACATTACAGCTGGGGCGAAAAGATCTGAACTGATAAATGAGCTGCGCTGGTCAGATAGTTTGCAGTCTGAGCCTAACCAAGTTAATTGCTCACTAAAACAAAAAACATCATTTTGGAGGACTATATGAAAATCCAGAGACTCTATACAACCTGACAATTACAATGTCCTGCATATGATCAGAATTACCAAATATACAAGACAAAAATAAACAAACAAAAAACAAAAATGGGGGCACCTGGATGGCTCAGTCGATTGCGTACCTGCCTTCGGCTCAGGTTGCGATCACAGGGCTGTGGGATTGAGCCCAGCATCGGGTTCCCTGCTCAGCGGGGAACCTGCTTCTCCCTCTCCCACTCCTCCTGCTTGTGTTCTCTCTCTCTCTCTGTGTCAAATAAATAAACCTTCCAAAAACAAAACAAAAAATAGGAAAATGTGACCCACCCATTCTAAGGCAAAAGACAATCAGTGGAGCTCAACACAGGGATGACCCGAAGTTCGAATGATCAAGCAAAGATTTTGAAGGAGGTATTCTAACTATAGTCAATGAATTAAAGAAAAATATGCTTGTAATGAATGTAAAAAAGGAGGAAATCTCAAAAAAAAAGGAATAGAAACTATAAAAAATGAATGAAATTTTAAAACCAAAAAGTATAGTATTGGGGGGAAAAAGCCCTGAATGGACTCAAGAGCAGAGTGGGAAAAGACAGAGAAAAAGTGATCAAACACGAAGAGATCACTAGAAATTTTCCGGTCTAAAGAAGAGAGAGAAGGAAGATCAGAAAATAAAATGACCAGAGCCACAGGGATCTGTGAGACAGTGTCAAAAGAGCTAACATCAGGGAATTGTCCAAGAAGGAAGAAAAAAATTAATAATGGCAAAAACATCCCAAAATTTGGTGAACACCAGACCAGATAAATATGAAGAAAACCACACCTAATGCATCATAATCAAGTAGATGAAAGCCAAGGATAAAAAGTAAATCTTGCATGTAGCCAGAGAGAAACAAAATATTATATATATAGGGAAATGAACATTCAAATGACCATAATCTGCTTCCCAGAAACCATGAAGGACAAATATAGTTGGAACATCTTTAAAGTGTTCAAAGAAAAGCTGTCAACCCAGAACTCTACAACCAGTGGAAGAATCCTTCAAGAATACAGATGAAGGGCACCTGGCTGGCTCAGTCACTACAGTGTGTGACACTTGATCTCAAGGTCACGAATTTGAGTCCCGCCATGGGTGCAGAGATGACCTCAAATAAAAAATTTTTTACAAAACAACGTAAAGATGAAACAAAGACATTTCGAATGAAAGAAAACTAGGAGAACTAGTTGTCAGGAGGCCTGTGCTATAGGAAATACGTTCTTCAGACAGATGGGAAATCATACCAGAGGGAAACTCAGAAACTCAGGAAAGAATGGAGAATAAAAGCAATAGTGACCAAATATAAACTTGGTAATCAAAGTATTTATTTAGCTAAATGTCTAGGTATAAAATACTGCAGGGGGGTTAAGGACTTACAAAAGATATCAAAAGAATTTACTGAAAAGACAGGATTCACGTAGTATCAGTAAATCCATACGCAGTTTCCTACTATTAAAGACATGGTTAGTCTCCTGTCTTCACTATAAATATGTGAAGGCTTTAACCAGTGTGGCTGAAGGAAGTGTCTCAGAGATGGTCAAAAATGGATTACTTCGTATGTGTCTCAAGGAGGTCTTTGTTTCCGAATGGCTGGTCTGTACTGGGGTAGTGACTTCTCTCTTCTCTCTCCACCATTTTTAACAAAATGCACTGCTTTTCTACTTGTCCACAGGGGATACACGTGCACTGCTGGATACCTGGAAACTTCCAGTTTTATCTAGAAGTGTGATTTACATATACAACTGCAACGAAACGTGTTTGTTAAGTTTTATTGGATTCAAAACTAAAAATTATGATGAAATAGTATTTGAAAACAATTACAAAAATAATTTTCGGCTGCCCATTGGTCCTCTCCCCGTGCTTTAATAAGCCACCATTTTGCACCAAAGATGTCTCAAGAATTCTTTCTTGGTCATCGGCTCTGGACCTCACCCCACCGAACCTCACTCATATTCTAAAACTTCACCATTTGGTGCCCACATGTGGGGCTTTGAGTCTTTACACCGGGACTCTGAGCTTCCATGCAGAGTTGGGAAATCATGGGCTAAGGTCTTTCTTGGCACTCGGCTGTGCTACCTTGGATGAGGGGTGGTGCAGATATCAAGCAAACTCTTCTTCTGGCCAACTCTAACATAGAGCTCTATAAGTAAGATTTTAGAAACCGTTCTTACCAAAGATGAAAAGTACAAGATACTGAAATGAGTACGTGCCATTTTAGGACTACTTCTTTAGTTTTGATCAAATGAACAATGCATGGAATGGAACCACAGCTGAGATAGAGCTTCAGCTAATTACCAACTCTTACACAAAATGAACAAGAAATAAGTATTTAATGGAGTAAGTTGCTCTTGTAATTTTAGCTCACTTGACAAATAGTGAAACTGATAGTGGAAGTGAGGGGTTGTCTAAACCAAAAGCCAAAAATACGTATCACTTCTTTTATTGTTGGCTAGGGAGGAAACAGATCTAGAGAAAGGGTAACCAGTGTTTTCAATGGTATTTCATAAAATGCACAATGGATAACTTGGAAGACATATAATGACACAATAAAATTGAGGTTTTACATGAACATTTCTGAAAAAAAATAATTTTCAAACACAGCACTCAAAGAATTGTGGTTATAATGTTACTTCTATACACAGTTAATACAAATGGGCATGATCTTCTTGAGAAGCAAAATATTAACAAGAACTTAAAAATGTTCATCCCACTTTTGGAAATTTCATTCACTAAAAAAACCAAGAAAGGGACACCTGGCTGGCTCAGTCATTAGGTTAAGTGTCTGACCCTTGAGCTCAGCTCAGATCTTGATCTCAGGGTCGTGGGTTCAGGCCCTGTGGTGGGCTCCACGCTGGGCATGGAGCCTACTTCGAAAAAAGAAGAAAAGGGGGGCGCCTGGGTGGCTCAGTGGGTTAAAGCCGCTGCCTTCGGCTCAGTTCATGATCCCAGGGTCGTGGGATCGAGCCCCGCATCGGGCTCTCTGCTCTGTGGACAGCCTGCTTCCTCCTCTCTCTCTGCCTGCCTCTCTGCCTACTTGTGATCTCTGTCTATCAAGTAAATAAAATCTTAAAAAAAAAAAAAAGAAGAGGAAGGAGAAGGAGAAGCAGCAGCCGAAGCTCTGCCTATGAAAGTGTTCAATTGAGTATAATGGCAAATAGTGTGAGGCTGAAAACAACCATTCCCAAGAGGAGGGAGATGACTCAGCAAACAACTGTCCATTAATAGGATAGAATATTGGGGAAAATTGGGGCACCTGGCTGGTTCAGTCAGCTGAGTATGCGACTCTCTCTCAGGGATGTAGGTTCGAGCCCCACGTTGAGTGTAGAGATTCCTCACAAATAAAACCTTTTAAAAAAAAAGTGAAAAGTGTTATAATCCACAAACTGCTTTTGGATGACAGAAGGAACATCAAAGCCTGCTGAAAAACAAGGGAAGACTTCACAAAGGAGCTAAGACATAGGGGGACAAGAATGAAAGGGAATATAAAGAACAGAAATCGGTTCTCTCGGGGCAGAATGATTAGGAGTCATTTACCTTTCCACTCTCAAATTCTTTATAATATTAGATGCGTTCATAATAAAAAAAAACTTGAAGCTGTAAAAATAAAACCTTTTATATCTGGCCACTGTGGGAAAGCTGTGCACAAAATAATGCACAAATATATTATAAAATAAAGAAAATACATTTTGAAAGAAAATGTGAAGGTTCTCTGGGCATCTTTCTCCTCCTCACTTCACACGGCGATGGGCCAGGCAGCTCTCCAGAGGGGCAACGACATTTCCTGGCACCCCGTGCATGATGCTAATACGAAGTCTACCTCAAATGGTGGCCAACTTATCTCCCTCATTAGGATTAGTAATAGTCCGGCGTCTTCAGTTTAGGATTTTTGTTTTGTTTTGTACCTGAAGCTAGGAAGTGGCCATTCCAGCAGAACTCCTCAGATTTCCAGGGGGCAATACCAGTTTTGTGGGTTGAACGTTTGCCCCACCAAAAGATGCATCCGTGTCCTAACCTCCAGAAACTGTGATTACGACCTGACTTGGAAAAAGGGTCTCGGTTGATGTAATTAAGCTAACGATCTTGAAATGAGATCATCCGAGAGTTAGGATGGGCCTAAGAGACAGA
Source organism: Taxidea taxus jeffersonii (assembly GCA_003697995.1). NCBI lineage: Eukaryota > Metazoa > Chordata > Mammalia > Carnivora > Mustelidae > Taxidea > Taxidea taxus. The sequence continues at coordinate 46,710 of ML095546.1, forward strand.
GGAAGAACTGAGCCAGGACACATAGAAAGAAAGCTGTGTGAAGATGGAATTGGGGATTGGAATCATGCAGCGGGAAGATGAGGAATGCCTAGAGCCCCCAGGAGCTGGAAGAGGCAAGGAAGCTATGATGGTTAATTCTCAGTGTCAACTTGGCAAGACCACAGGATACCCAGATGCTTGCTCAAACATGATTACTCTGAGCTTTTCTGTGAGGGTGTGTTTCTGATGACATTAACATCAAATCAGAGGGCTTTGGGTAAAGGAGACTGCCCTCCATAAGGGAGACAGGCTTCATCCAAGCAGTTGAAAGCCGGAGTAAAGCAAAAAGATGACCCCACTCTCACCCCCAACAAACTGACTTTCAACTTGATCGAAGATATTAGCTCAGGCCTTCAGCCTCCAATTGGAACACTGGTTCTCCTGGGTCTCCAGCCTGCCAGTCCACCCTGCAGGTTTTGGACTTGTGAGCCCTCATGTTCCTTATGATAAATCTCTCTCTCGCTCCATAGAATATACATATCCTATCAGTTCTGTTTCTCTGGAGAAGCCTGACTAACACCCAAGGATAGTCCTCTAAAGGCTCTAGAGGGGGATAGCTTGCCTGACACCTTGATTTCAGACTCCTGGTTTCTGGAACTGAGAGAATGCACTCAAATTGTCTTGAGCCTTCCACTTGGTGGTGATTTCTTATGGTAGCCCTAAAAAGCTCAGAGAGTCCCCATGGCCTCTGACTCTTCAAGGATCTGGGCCAAGTGGCCTTTGGACCATAATCAGAAACAAGGACTTCCATGGGCATTTTAATTTTTTTTTAAGATTTTATTTATTAGAGAAAGTGAGCACACAAGCTGGGGGGAGGGACAGAGGGAGAGGGAGAAGTAGGCTCCCAGCTGAGCAGGGAGCCCCATGTGGGGGGCTCGATTCCAGGGCCCTGAGATCATGACCAGAGCTGAAGGCAGAAGCTTAACCAACTGAACAACCCAGGGCCTCCTTCCGTGGGCATTTTTATGTCCAACACAGGAGTCAGGGACATGTGCAAGAGTAAGAAGGCACAACGTCATGGAAACACCCACAGAGACCTGGATTCAAATCCTGACTCTAGACTTACTCTAACTCTCCTGGCAGGGAGGTCGTGGAGAGCGTAAGAGCCTCACTCAACCCCCATGAGGCTACTTCTTCATCTAAGCAATGAGGTGCCCTATGAGGAATAGACATCATGTAGGTCACATGCCTGGCCCACAGTACTAATGATAAATTGCGCCTCTTCTCCCCCCAAGCCCTCCTTCTCTCCTTTGTGAGCTCCATAGGCAATCCCATCTGGTCTGACATCCCTTGACTCCAGCCAGAATGCCTGAACCATTTCTCCTGGCTTCTGGAGCGAGCACCCTGTTCTTGTCTCGAGAGAAGGCACCTTTTACCACCGCCCCTCCCCACCCCCACACCAAAATCCTATTCCTCCTGAAAGCACAGCTCATGCTCCCCTGCCCCAGGAGGTCTTGCAATGCCCAGGCCAGGGTCCTCTCTCCTTCCTCTGAACTTCTAGAACACATTCTCTGAACAGATCCTCTGACTCTTAGTGGCATCTACCTTTTGCTCCCTCTCTTCTGTCTGTGCAGCCAGTTCCCAGCATGCAACCAGGCAGTCTGGGAACTAGAAAACATTTCCCATAGAAACAATGTCATGGATGATGGTCAAACTAGCGGAAAGAGTACTCAATACTCTATTGGGCTTGGAGCTTCTGGAAAGCAGGCCTCCCACCCGTTCCAAATATTATAATTATGATCCGTTCTGCATCAGGAGAAGCAAGCTAGACGGTGCCCCTCTGTTCTGGCGGAACCCTCATGCCTAGCCGCCTCCTGGGCCCTTGGCCCTCCAGCTTCGTCTTCCCCTGAGGTCCCAGCAAGGCGGCCTGCCTGTCGCCCAGGGCTTGGGGGGCCCTCGGGAAGTCTGACTCACGGTGTGAGAAAGGGCCTCAGAGAGTCGCCAGGGCCTGTGCCCTGCGGTCAGGCAGGTCCAGGACCGACCACCCACCCAGGCGGGGGCGGGGGGCGCCTGAAGATGGCGGGGCCGCTGTCCTCTCCCTTGCCAGGCACCAGGACCAGAGCTGAAGCGGCCCAACGGGTGCCACCCCAGATGCACCAGGGAGGGCCCCAGGGAGGAGGCAGCCTCCTTGCCCTTGTCTGTGGCCTGGTGGCCATGGCAGCATGCCGCAGAGGGACTGGAGAAGCCGGCCTGGTCCACGTGGGGGCCAAGGCGAGCCTGGGCGTCTCTGCTGGGACAGGGCTGCCTTTTCAGCCCCAACTCGAGCCTGGACAACCACTTGCCCTTTCACTGAGATGAGGCTCAGAGAAGGGAGGCCCTTCCCTCCGCTGCTCAGGGTTGGGGGCTCTTCGTCTGGCCCATGGGGAGACGAAGAGCAGCTCAGCATTCCGCCTGAAGCCAGACGGACACAACTGGGGTTTGTCCTCTGCTGTCCCATGGTCCGGCTTAACTCATTCATTGCTAGAGGGCAATATGGTATAGTAGATAGAATCCTAACCTTGGAATTAGGTAAACTTGTGTTTGCATCTTCTGCCACTTGGTTCATATGTGATCTCAGGAAAGGTATTTCATTTTTCCAGGCTTGTTTCCTAATCTGGAAAATGGGAATAAAAATAGTGTCTTCCTCAAAGGGTGGTTGAAAAGATTAAAAGTATCTTTTAAAAATTTTTTGGGGGGGGTGCCTGGGTGGCTCAGTGTGTTAAGCCTCTGCCTTCAGCTCAGGAAATGATCTCAGGGTCCTGAGATAGAGCCCCGTATCGGGTTCTCTGCTCAGCGGGGAGCCTGTTTCCCCCTCTCTCTCTGCCTGCCTCTCTGCCCACTTGTGATCTCTCTCTGTGTCAAATAAATAAATAAAATCTTTTTTAAAAATTAAAAAATAAATTTTATAAAAAATTTATTTATTTTAGAGAGAGAGAGCAGGAGCGGGAGAGGCAGAGGCAGAGGGAGAGAAAGAAATTCAAGCAGACTCCATGCTGAGCACAGAGCCTGATGCAGGGCTCGATCTCACACCCCTGAGATCATGATCTGAGCCAAAACCAAGAGTCGGACGTTCTACTCCCTGTACGACCCAGGTGCCCCCAAATTAAAAGTATCTTGAACACAACATACAGATGACAAATATTAGCACCCTTCAATTTGGGGGAGGGTTTTTTTTTAAGTAAACCCTACTCCCAACGTGGGGCTCAAACTCATAACCCCTGAGGTCAAGTGTCCCATGTTCCAGCGACTGAGCCAGCCCAAGGTGTCCCAACTCCCTTCCTTCTTTACCTTGATGAGCCATACCAACTTTCAAAAATCCATATCAAAACATATGAAGGATGGATCTCATTTTCTCAATTGCTCTAAATACTGCTTTCAGTAAATGTCCCACCACCCAGCGTTTTCGCCAGTATTTTGCTATAGGGACATGTGGCTGTGATGTCATGACTTATATAATAGGCTCTCACCTATCTGTTCAAAACCTTTTATTCCTTCGGTGGCTTTTTTTTTTTTCCTGTGTCCTCTTCAGATTTGTTTTTCACCTTCCTGCAGAACCCCAGGCTGGACCCAGGCCTCTGGGTAAGTTTCCATCACTGCTAAGCCGAGGGGATGAACGCTTACTTGTTTCAGTAGACAGATGTTTCTGAACGAATAAAAGACGGAGAGTACGAAATAACATATGAAAAGCGCCCAGCATAGACCAGGGCTTCCATAGTGAGCAGCTGCTGTTATGATTATTATTACTTTCATTATTATTATTATAAAGCAGGAAAGGATAGGGGAAGACCCTTAAGAGGAAAGCTTTACCATTCCTTTCCTGGCTGGAATGCTGAGCTCCAGATGGGTGGACCTCAAAGGCCTATTCAGTCATCTCAGCAAGATATTGAGATATCCCCATCTAAAGTCAATGAAGTCCGCACAGTTGTCAACTTGATCCCCGAGCCAGAGAGAAAGAGAAGGCTGTCCAGCCTAAAGTTCCTTTTAAAGGCTCCAGACAAAAGGTTAATAAGGAAGTGGGGAGGCCCTTCCGGGAGGGACACAAAGGCAAGGCCCTCCCCTCAAGGAACTTAGACTCTCCCCTTGGCTCACTTCTCTCCCTATTATACCCACTTGTATGTTGTTTTGTAAGTGTCCTTAAACCTTTTCTCAAGAGAGTCACTTGGAGATCCCTAATTAGGCCTGTAAACCGGGCGGGGACAAGGGCCTCTGGCTTTTACTTCTTTTGTTCCCTGTGGCTCTCACAGCAGCTAGAACAGTCCTCAACACAGGGCACAGTCTCCATCCAAGCAGCGCACTGTCTGACCTTGGGGACCTGGTCAGCAGGCTAGTTAGAAGCCTCAGCTTAAGTTGTGTTAAGTGGCATTCCCTGGTGACTGGGGCTGGCTAGCCAGGCTGGAGCCCATGGGGGTGGGGGAGGGGGCCGAGGGGGGAGGCTCAGTCATCTCCGGCAGTAGATGGGAGATAATTACCTCTACAACACGCGCCCAGATTACCTTCTGTGGCATTGAGTCTTTGACAGCAAAATGCCTGTTAAAAGTGATAGAAGCCAAAGGGAGGGGGCAGGAAGAGGGGGGAGGGGTCTGTTCACGCACCAGCACACTTGGATCCTTTCTTTCTTTTTTCCTTTTTAAAGATTTTATTTATTTATTTGACATAGAGAGATCACCAGTAGGCAGAGAGGCAGGCAGAGAGAGAGGGGGAAGCAGGCTCCCCACCGGGCAGAGAGCCCGATGCGGGGCTCGATGCCAGGACCCTGGGATCATGACCTGAGCCGAAGGCAGAGGCTTAACCTACTGAGCCACCCAGGCGCCCCACACTTGTATCCTTTCATAGCCTGAGCTTTTCAGGTCAGCTGTAACCAGCTGATATCTTCTGTGTGCTCCTACCACCAACGCAGTAAAGGCACTCACTCTATGGGACTTGGTATGACATCTGCTTCTGGTGGCTGAGGATTCATCAACCACACGTGTCAAAGCACAACATTTGATTGACACTGCAAATTCAGGGCTGCCTTTTCATCTTGGGGTGGAAGAGAGCTCACCTGGGGCCAGGAAGAACTCCCAGTGGAACCCCTGAGATGGCATGTGATTCAGGGACTGTGGCATCTTCTCTCAGGGGCCAGGGAACAATGCTCTTCAGGCCTGTGCAGGGGGGCGGGCAGGGGGACTACAGATTTCATCCCTGTGGTTCCTGAAGGATGGACTGTGGAAGCTACAGGGAGGCAGATTTCCACTCTATATAAGGAAGAGCTTTCTAACCCACTAGAGCTTTTCAAACCTAAATGGGCTGCCTGCTAAGGTAATGAGTTCTCCATGTGGGTGAGTGTTTAAGTTTCTGATTTTGTCTTCCTAACCACATATCCTGCTGCTTTGCCCAAATTTGCAAAACTGAGGCCCTAGCCGCCCACGATTCAAAGGGACTAAGCATGAGACCGTGGCATCCTCAACTCCGTGGCCAGCGAGTCTGCCACCAGTCCTGGCCCAGAAGGTGGGGATTTCTTCCCCTAGAAACCGAGGCTGGGTCTCCTAAGTGGGGATCCCGGAGGCGAGGCTCAGACTGAGCATGTCCTGGGGGGAGTTAGGATGGTCCTGCTCTGACCCCGGGGGAGTTGGACACTCCAGGTGCGGGGCCTTCCTTCTGATGTTGGACTATCTGAGTGCCAGGCGGGCATGCTCATGAAGAGTGGTTTGGACTTGCATTCTTTGGCCCCAAGGAAGAGCTGCCACTGAGCAAGCTTGACAAGTACATACAAGACATTTATAAACTCCCAACCATTTTTCACTAGCTCACAGGTCCCCTAAAGGATGTGAAATTAGCATTCTTGACCTTTGACCCTACACAAATCATCATTCCCTGAAAGAGTGCCTATTCACAAAGCAGAATTCAGCCACTCAGGCCAGATAGACTCCATCTGGAGATGTGGGCTTTGAGAGGCAGATTTGGAGCTCTATCTGGAGGGCCATCAAGTTGTAAGTGCATTCGGCCCCTAAATGACTATTTATTTTAAAGAAAACATTCAAGATTTTTGGGTGCTACTTTCAATAATAATACTTCACACTTGGGAGGGAGTATCCATCTCCACTGACAATTTACAAAGAATTTTCCAGAACCTGGACAACTGATAACTCACTGAAGCCCCTTGATTGTTTATATCCTCTCTTGCTGGCTCAGGACCCATTCCAGTGCACTTCCATGAATGGGTACAAAGACCCTGTGGGTCCCCTCCCGGCCACCACCCATCTCCCCTTTGGCCATTGAGAACATCAAGAGCGCCCTTTCCATGAGATTGTCTGAGAGTATCAGGGCTAAGGTGGCTGTCCAGGACTGAGCCCTTTGTGAGGGGAGCTGAGAGGGACCCCACCCACCTCTACTCGGGCCCCAGATGCTAATGGGCAAGAGGAGGGGGACAGAAGTGGGACAACTGTCTTGGGGCGTAACTGGAAACAGACTCAAAGATGAGAATCAGGGGAGAATCTACTCAGGAAGTTATCCCCTTTCATCCTCCCGCCAGCCCCCTGAGGTTGATGTTACTATCCCTAGTACATGGACAGATGAAGAAACAGGCCCTGAGAGGCACAGGCACCTGCCAGGGGTCACACAGCCGCTTGCTTTCCAGACCTTTCTGTTCCTGGGGCTTTGCTGCGGCTCACCAGCTGCCCCAGCACCACCTGACAGGGAAGAAGGAGGGGACAGATGACAAGAGATGCTTTCCCTTCCGGAGTGTCTCCGGTTCCCACGCACAGACACTAAGCCAGGGACTGTCTGGAGTGGCTCTGCTTCCCCCACCCCCGCCCCATACCTGTTGCCTCTTCCTGCATTGACTGCCCCCCAGGTACCCCAGGAACACACAGTCTTTAGTTAGCATGGCTCCCTCCTCCCCCATCTGGGACAAGCTGGAGCTCTTATCCTAGAATTCAACCCTCCCCGGAAGCAGGAATCTATGTGCTAATGTGTTAATCCTCCTATTCAAAAGGTCGTTACTTCCCTACTGTGGGGACCAGCAGTGGTGTATAACCCGCCCCATACAGTATTTCTGTCCTGGGGTGAGCCTTGTTCCAGCCTAATTATAGCACAAAGGGGAGTTTAGACCCACTCATGCAGTTGTTTAAATTTACTGGGAGCAAACAGGGCTAGAGGATTTGGAAGGTAGCAACAGGGTCCCGACTTCCAAGTTACTGGAGACCACGAGATGGCCAGAGCGGTCAGGGAAACTAAGGGGACGAGGGAGAGTCGTGCCTGTGTGGCCTCGCCGGCAAGATCCCCTTAAGGGGCAGGGGAGCGTGGGCAAATTACCCTACCGCCTAGCTGGGGCCACAGCTGGCCTCCCGGAGGACAGCGGCCCTCTGGAGTGCCATGGGAGCCTATAAAAAGGTTGCCTCCGTTGTGGGAACTTTTCCTTCCTGTGTGGGAAAGAACTGGGCTCCGGTTTCAAGCAGGCCATTCTGAGAAGGCCTGGGAGAAAGAAGGCCCAGAAAGAAGGGAATGGTGGGAGCAGGCAAGCAGGCTTTTCGGAGTGATGGTGATGGGGACCTCCCTCACTCACTGGCTGGGGCTTCCAAGTGACACAGGCCAGGTACAGTGACGGGCAATGGGCACTTGCTCCTACTTTGCTGAACAAACAAAACAGAGGAGACTATCTGGGAGAGGATAAGTACATGGCATTCCGCCACACACCCCCCTCCTCAGCTGGTGGGGGCGGGGGGGGGAGGGAGGCAGCGGCCCCCTTCACTGGGCCTGGAAAGCTTCTGAAAGGACCAGTGACTGAGGGGAAGGAGCCCTGGCCTGGGAGTCAAGAGGCAGGGATCCCATCTTTTTCAGTCTCTGGCCCTCTGCTAGGGAACTTCTCTCGGCTCCACTATTCCAGAGTTTACCTCTTGAAGAGAGTCTTTAGAAGTTAAAAAACAGGACAGGACATGAAACTAGAGCACACAGAGGACTCTCCCTACACCCATGCTCCCCCCTCACCTCAAAACTGGGAGCGCCATGATGGTTGGGCATGTGGCGGTGAGCAGCCTCACCCCCACGGGACACACTTGTGTCAGGCCATAGGTGGCCAGCCCTGGCTGCTCCTGAGGGTCCCTGGGGGCTGCTGAGGAACACAAGCCTATTGTTGCCCTGTAAGGACCTTCTGACAAACAAGAGACAAGTGCCTTTGAAATCTTAACTCTGGGGGCACTTGGCTGGCTTAGTCCATAGAGCATTGGACTCTTGGTCTTGGGGTCATGGGTTTGAGCCCCATGTTGGGTGTAGAGATTGCATCTAAAAAGGGGGGGTTGAGATCCTCATGAGCAAGCTGGGCAGAGTAGGGGAAAAAATGCACCAAAATGCATCAGTGGTCATAACAATCTTGGGATGGGGGATAATGAAGTTTTCCATTTTTCCAGCTTTTTCAGGAAAGTGCCTATGTCAGTTTTTCTAAAAACTGCTTTGCTCAAAGAAAGCTGGCCAGAGGCCATGATCTGTGTGGCAAGGTGACTTGGGGCCTTGACAGGGCTGACCTTTAATTTGGAATTGTACTAACCACTAGCTATGCATAGTTAGTTAAATGTAAATTAATTGAAGTGCAGCAAAATTTAAAATTCAGCTCCTCCGTTGCATTAGCCACATTGCGGGGGGCCTAGGAGCCAGCTGTGCTAGTGGCTCCCATACTGGATAGCACAAATATAAAATATTTCCAGCATCTCAGAAAGTTCTACTGGATAGTGTTGCCTTAGAACACCTATGGAAATGGGTTTCAATGGAATGGGTCTGACCTTACTACAGAGACAAAAAAAAATTTTTTTTTAAGATTTTATTTATTTGACAGAGAGATCACAAGTAGGCAGAGAGGCAGGCAGGGGGTGGGGGAACAGGCTCCCTGCTGAGCAGAGAGCCCAATGTGGGGCTCGATCCCAGAACCCTGAGATCATGACCTGAGCCGAAGGCAGAGGCTTAACCCACCGAGCCCCCAGGCACCCCCAGAGACCAAATGTCTTTAAAGCATCTACTTAAGGGGAACCTGGCTGGCTGGAGCAGGTGTTCCTAGATCTTGGAGTGGTGAGTTTGAGCCTCATGTTGGGTGTGGAAGTTACTTAAAAATAAAATCTTAAGGGGGCTTGGGTGGCTCAGTCTATGAAGTATCTGCCTGCAGCTCAGATCATGATCCCAGGGTCCTTGGAGCCTGCTTCTCCCTCTCCCTCTGCCACTCCCCCTGCTTGTGTTCCCTCTTGCTGTATCTCTCTCTGTCTAATAAATAAAATCTTTAAAAAACAAAACAAAATAAAATAAAATCTTAACAAAATAAAGCACTTGGAATCCTTTGCTTATAGTAATGGATTGTTCCACTTTATTTTCTCGTATTTATTCAAAGAGGCGAACTCAACCTCTTTGGGCAACACTTTGATAGTTGTTACTGTATGACCAACGGTGCTAAAACATTGCTGAAAGCATGCTCTTACTGCTTTTCAGATAGTAGCTGGCCTTGGCACATCCTTCTGGATCCCAGCTTTCGCTCTCATTCTAGAAGACAATCAGTCCATTCCAGAAGCTGCTCTTTTGCAGGATGGGTGAGATCTCCTGAGATCCTGTAATGCCTGACAGGATTCCAAAGCAAACTGTTGCCCCCACAACTTACTCACAGAAAACTAGGCTTTACCGTGGGGGTAGAGGTGGGGGGCAGAATGGAGGTGGACAGGAGGGATGGGATAGGTCGGGGGAGAAGCCCAGGCAATGGTGACATTTTGACTATTAGCTGAATGTTTCTACAAAATGAAAAAAAAAAAAATCTCCCTTCTATGGAGATCCGGAGTCCCTAGAGATCCTAGTCTTTCCCTCTGGCTCCTCCTGCAAATAAGATGCTGGGGTCTCACCCATTAATAACTCCTCCTCAGGGTAGGTTAAATGTCAGTAGCTGGGCTAGGCACCAGGGACCCAGAAATTATCAAAACTCAGTCCTTGCCCCCAAGGAGATCCCCCTTGAGCAGGGGGCACAGACTTTTCATACTGCATCCAGTATACTAGGTGCTACATACAGACGCCTACAGGGTGTGGGGTAGCAGAGAAGAGGGAAGGCCGCACTCAGCATGCTGAAATGAGAGAAGGTTCCTAGATGAGATGCCTTGAGTACTACATAAAAGATAAGTAGAAGGGAGCACCTGGGTGGCACAGTTGGTTAAGCGTCAGACTCTGGGTTTTTGGCTCTGGTCGTGATCTTAGGGTCGTGGGACAGAGCGCTGCATCAGGCTCCAAGCTCAGTGTGGAGTCTGCTTGGGACTCTCTCTCCCTCTCTATCCACCCCCCCTCCCATATGTGTGTGAACTCGCCCGCTCGCTCTCACTCTCTCTCTCTCCCTCTCCCTCTAAAATAGATAAATAAATCCTTAAAAAACCAGATGAGTAGAAGTTAACTAGCCAAGAAGGGGTTAGAGGTGGGTATTCAAGGAAGAGGCCTGGAGTCATCTAACTTCTGGCCTTGGGGAGTGAGGAGCAAAGACAGAAAATCCAAGACTTCGGCACAGGGCAGAGGTGGGTAGGAGTGGGGAGACATCTGAGTGATGGGGTAGGCATGACAGGCCACAGAGGACCCTATGTGAACTTTGGACTTGATCCTGATGAGAATTAGAACCTACTGAAAGTCATACTGGCCAGAATGAACCAGAGGGGAGTAAATCTGGACAGAAAATGCTAGTGGAGTGTCAGGCTCTGCTTCTCTTCCCAAGATACTTACTGGAATCACTCACTCAAGGTCTCTCAGCTTCCAACCTAGTTCTATCTGTCTCTACAGCCCGTTCCATTGTCTCTGAGCATGTAAGGCAAGAAATAGCCTAGGAATTAGCCAATAGGTTCATTTCCATTTATTTAACTGGTTTATACAATTGACACAAGGTGCCAGGCACAGAACTATAAAAGAAGAGTAAGGTATGGCCACTGCCCTTAACTCTCCTGCTTTTTAAATTTAAAAGCAAAAACCAAAACAAAACCCATAGGGGCACCTGGGTGGCTCAGCTGATTAAGCACCTCTTGATTTCAGCTCTGGTCATGATCTCTGGCTTGTGAGATGGAATGGGCATTGAGCATGAAGCCTGCTTAAGATTCTCTCTCTCTCCCCCTCTGCCCTGTCCCCTCTCCGCACGCACAGTCGCACACTTTTTCTCTAAAAAAAAACCCCCAAAACATTACTTAAATAATGGAGAAACATATCAGAGGGTTTGACTGTAATTTCAACACCAGTGAGTGTGACACTGCTCTAAGACCTCTAAACATGTTCAGAATTATAATGACTTCTAACAATAACTTTGGTAATACAAACACCTTTGGGTATTTAGATTTTCTGATTTGCCCAGAGAAGTGAGCACATAACCAGAAATCCAAGTTGGCCAGTTCCTTCTCTGGCCTTGGGTATATTCCTTCCTCTGAGAAATGAGGACAGATCTAATAGCACTTCTATATCTGACAAGGCTATACTAGAAAGTTTACTATCAAGTCCCATTAACTATTTCCATATACACTCATATACGCAAAACATTTCGCCTTTCTGTTTTTTCTTTAACCAAAACATTCCCTTTACTCTATTTCTCAGGAGGATTTGGTTCTCTTTCCCCCTATGATTTCCAGAACATTTCAAAACTCTTCAAATGAAAATATGCGAGTCATGACTTGTGGGTAGCAAGCTAGGACTTGTGGGGACAGTGAGGGGGAGGGCAAACTCTGAGATCTGCCAGCAATTGTTTTCTCTCTTGATTCGAATGAAGGAAAAGATCATGTTATTTATACAGCATAAGGTTCCAGATTTTCAGGAATGAAATCTGAGCCCAGCATGTCAACATATTGGTCTGGTCTGTCTTGGAATCTACAGTAGATGGATTTCTTTGTGCTGGGAAACATTAGGAAGGTCAATATTCTTTTCGGATTTTTCTCTTTTAAGAAAAGAGTTCATTCTCACACTCTAAAGTGGTGGTATTAGATATCATCCAGATAATACGCTCAATGGTCGTGCAGACTTCAGTTTCAAACATAAAGCCCCAGGGCAAACAGCTTTTACGTATTCAGTTACATGTTCTTTACTTTACCGATAATGTTTTTCCACAAATACTCCCAGCCTGGGAGGAGATACAGAAGTGAACAATCCAATGAAATAAAAATAATCGTGCCGTTAATAAGAGTGAGTCCCAAATCGCAAAGAACGCAGAGAGGCACCAACCGATGAGCTCTGCAACAACGTGTATAATCACTTACCCTCGATGGCTTTCAGTTTTCTCATCTTCAAAAGGAAGGGGTTGGCCTGGACTCAGAGGAAAGGGCCCCTGAGCCCAGCACAGCTGGAGGCCTGTACCCTGGTTCTGCCACTGGCCAGTGTGGAACCCTGGACAGACAGATGGTCTCTGAGCCTCAGTTACCCCCTCGCCCCTGTAAAATCAAGGACAATAAACTTTCCTGACTCAGGTACGCTGGGTATTAACGGGATAATGTTTTCAAAGCGTCTGGCCCACAGTAGGCAGCACTCTGGCTTCCTCTAGAATTCCCTGACAGCGCTCAAACACCCCGGCCCCCATCCAGTTCCTCTGTCTCCAAACTCCAGTCCGTGCCTTAGCACCGGCCCTCACTCGCAATCACTGCAGGGGCACACACACCTGAACTGCTTTCAGTTTTCCAAATTGCCACTAAAACTTGCTTCCCGCGAAGTATTTGCCCCATTTTGGCATCTCCTGAAGTGCGTCGCCACACTTTGTTGCTTCCCGGACTCCGCTTTCACTTCCCTTCCCCCAGGCAGTGGCGGAGCGCGGCGGAAGGCGCCCGGGACGGAGCCGGGGACGGAGCCGGGGACCGAGTTCGGCCACCCATTTCCGCCCCTCCAGGTGTTTCGGGGCCGGCCCGGGGTGGGGCGAGTGTTTCCCACGTCCGGAGGGCGCAGACCCGGCCCATCTTCCGGGCACGGGCCTTGGGATTAGCAGATCCCAAAATAGGGTCCCTTGAGGGGTTGGTCTGGAGGGCTGCTGCCTGGTGGTCCTTCTTTGGGAAGGGAACTCCTTGCTCCGAATTCCTTAATTCCAGGGAGGCTTCAGATACATATTTATAAAAGTAACATATATAATTTACATATATTTATAACAGGATTGTAACCACATTAGAGAAACTTTGAAAAGCAGAGCAAAAGAAAAACCCTTCCCCATTTATAATTACAACTCACAAATGCAGAGGCTGGTAGTATTTTGCTGTGTGTTAGTTCTGTTGTGTTGTTTGAGCCCTTTCTCAAAGCTTTCATTTTCTTAGCTCTATATTCTCTCTCTCACACACACATTTATGTACCTTGCTTTTCACACTGTAAACTTTTCTACTTAGATGCAACATCTTCTCTTCACCCACATTTCTTTTTTTTAAGATTTTATTTATGTATTTGTCAGAGCAGGAGCAGGAGGAGTGGCAAAAGGAGAGGCAGAAGCAGGCAGAAGGAGCCTACGACACCCCCGACCCCCACCATCATGACCTGAGCTGAAGGCAGACACTTAACCGACTGGGCCACCCAGGCGTCCCTTCATCCAAATGTCTTACCATTTCCTTAAAGTCACCTCAAAGAAATTGAAATATAAGGTTAATGAATATGAACATGTTCGTGGTTCCGTCACTCTTGCCCAGATGCGTTGCTAGGGTTGAACCAATGTAGGCTCTTACCTAATGGCTGGTGAGCATCCTCTCAGCCCCTGGGTCCCGGCGCGGGCTCTCGATTTTTCCTTCCAGGGTAGCCATGTTGTGATTTACAGCGAGAGGAACACCTTTATCCCCCTAAGTTTGATTACTAGTTTTGTCTGTGTTTTAAGCAAGCCTTTTGAAGTGAGTGGGATTTGAATGAAGAAAGATGGCTTAGTGAATAAAGCCTGGGAGGTTGTCCTGTTGTCATAGTCAGGGAGATGTGGTGAGTGGTAGAAATGGATGGAAATGCTTCGTGGGGAGGAAGGGACCAGGCAGTGCCGGATGAGTTTGGGAGGGGAAAATGGCGGTGCCAACCTCCTCGATGTGACCCAAGTCACAGGTGCAAGAAGAATGGATATAGAAGCAGCAGGTTGGACCAGTTAAAAGAAAAAGAGCCCGGGCTCCAGGCATGAGATCAGCATCAAGGATTTGGTGAAGGGATGGAGGAGGTATGAATTTTGGATTACGGAATCTGTCAGGTACAATGGGGAGGGAATCCCGCACTCTCTCATTTTTTGAATACTTTCCCTGTGCCCATGGTTTGGAGGCTATCTCAATGAATAATAACCCAAGGAGGGAGGTAATATCATTATCCTCATTTTACAGGTGTAGAAACTGAGGGTCTGAGGGGTTCCCTTTCGCAGCCAAGGCCACAGATGTATATTACAAGTGGCAGAAAGGAGGATTCGAAACCATGCCTTCCTACTTCAAACCTAGGGCTTTCAGGATCAAGAACAAGATTTGGACAAAGGACAAAAGAGAAACAGCATTTATCCAGGCCATGAAAGCCTGGGGTCAGGCCTAGGTGGAGAAAGACCAATGGTCAAGAGACATGCTTTCTTCTCCCCTAGATCAATGAGAGAATGTGTCTCCTGCTCCATTTCAAGTGCCTCCTCTTTCTGTCCCAATTAAAGTAGAAACCGTGTGGGCTTAGAGGGCCTGTACTAGACAAAGCCAGAGGTAAGTCTTTTTTTTTTCTCTTTCTTTTTTTTTAAAGAAATTGTATTTTATTATTTTTTTGAAGCCAGTTCTCCACCCAACATGGGGCTTGAATTCATGATCCTGAGATCAAGAGTTACACCCTCCACCGAATGAGCCAGCCAGGCGGCCCCAGAGTCAAGTTTTCAAAGGTACTTGTCTCCTCGCTCCTTATTTCAACTAATTGTTATTTCACTAGAAAATGCCATTGGGTTTGAAACATGGATTGTGTCAAACGGGTCACCAGTTCAGATGTGTTCTTATCCCCCTGCTTTCTATCAGGCGTATTGTCGTCGAAAGCACGGTTATATAGCACATACCACGTGGAGATCTCAGGGAACCGGGGAAATGTCTTAGTGCAGCTGGTGTTGAGGCCTGGGTTTCCAGAGGAGAGGGATCAGTGCTCAGGGAGGAAGGAAACCCAGCCCGCCCCGTTGTCTTCTGAGACCAAGAAACTTTTATATAAAACAACACTAATAACAGGTAATTATTTTGATCTCCATATTCAGATTCTCCCTCTCATTTAAAAAAGATTTTAAAAAAATTTATTTGACAGAGAGAGAGAGAGATCACAAGTAGACAGAGAAGCAGATACGGGGGTGGGGGCCGGGACAGGCTCCCTGAGCAGAGAGCATGATGTGGGGCTCCATCCCAGGACCCTGAGATCATGACCTGAGCCGAAGGCAGAGGCCTAACCCACTGAGCCACCCAGGCGCCCCAAGATTTTTTTTTTAAGTAATCTCTAGCCCCAAGGTGGGACTGGAACTCAAAACCCTTGAGAGTCGCTCCCTCCACCGACTGAGCCGGCCAGATGTTCTCCCCCACCACATCTCTCTTTATTTCTAGTCTATAAATATCAAAGAGATACTAATATTTATATTACATAAAAATAAGAGGGAGAGAAATAATGGAAGGAAATATTCCAAAACGTTCGCATCAATATGGTATGTGGCTGCCCGGTGGTATTATAACAAATTGTAGATTTTGTTTTGTTTTTCCTTTGAGGAACAAGAGCCAACTTTTTCATTTGTTCATTTCTTGCATTTGAAGTAGTCCTCGATGGTATCCTTGGCTGGAGACCCTTTGCCCTCATCCTTCACTATAACACAGCTAAGTCAGCCCTTTGGGGGGGGCGGGGGGGCTCTCCCCCTGTGTCCCTTCCACCGAGGCCTCCTCTTTCCCCTTGTCTCTTGTTGTCATCAACCTTAATTAGGTTGATTTGGTGTTCAGTACAAAGGGCCTCCCCCAACTTGGCATACACAGTCTCGTCACAGTTGGGTGCAAGCGCACAAAGGTGGGCTTGGCCTTGTCGAAGGCTCTGGCAGCTTTTGTGAATTCCCGGGGCTAGGGCCATCCTGGACCAGGGCAGTCTTCCGCATCCCCTTGTAAAACAGTATTAACGTCCATGATGCCTGCAGCTGAAGAGCCTTCCTCCGGGCCAGGCCTGGAGCTGAGTCTTGAATGCACCAGAGTGCTTTGGATCTGCAAGGAGAGAGCTAGCTCTTTATACTTTCCTGTGTTTCCCAAAACTGTCCATAACAAGGACGATGAGCGTTGATATTTGGAAAAAGTTACGAAAATGGTAAGTTATTTATTTTTTTTTCAAGATTTTATTCATTGACTTGAGAGAGGGAGAGTAAGCAAGAGAGAGCATGATGTGGGGGGAAAGGCAAGCTTCCCACGGAGCAGGGAGCCCAATATGGGGCCTGAACCCTGGACCCCGGGATCGTGACCTGAGGCAGATGCTTCACGGACAGAGCCACCCAGGTGCCCCGTAAGTTATTATTTTTATTGCTTTTTGCAGATTTTCAACATGTTTCATTTTATCAATAAAAAGATTAATAATAAAAATAAACTTAGGGGCGCCTGGGCGGCTCAGTGGGTTAAAGCCTCTGCTTTCTGCTCAGGTCATGATCCCAGGGTCCTGGGATGGAGCCCCCCCATCGGGCTCTCTGCTCAGCAGGGAGCCTGCTTCCCTTCCTCTCTGCCTGCCTCTCTCCCTAATTGTGATCTCTGCCTGTCAAATAAATAAATAAAATCTAAAAAAAACCCTAACTCTGTGTCTTTAATTTTGAGCAGAAATTTAGAGAACTTTTTAGATTAACCTTAGGCTATAACCCTTTTATTTGCATGATTTTTTCCTAGTCTTTTATAGTTGTCTATCATCCTGATACCCAAAATATGAGAAAATGTTTACATCCATTTTCTAATTTAACGTACACAAGAATGTTATTATGCCGTATCATGGCTATCTTGAAAATATATTCTGAAATCAACACCTCCTGTCAAGACCTGAGTCCAAGCAGTTGTAAACTCTTACCTAGACCACCTTCATAACCCTATAGGCATCTCCCGCTAAAACTAGCTCAACTCCCTTGAGTCCTAATCTCCTCAGTGCCTAAAGGCACTTTTCTTGTTTTGTTTTTCATTTAAATTGCATTACACCAAAATTCTGCTCAAAAGATTTTTTTTTTTTTTTTACCACTAGGAGTTTTTATTTAAAATGCAGTTTATTAAGCACTATCTAGGGGATCCATCACCTAGCCTATTTTTAGTTACCTAGCATCTTTTTATTTACCTGGTCTTTTTTTATTTAGCATTTAAAATGTGCTGGCCTGGAGCTAGGCACAGGGGGGTAAGGAGATTCATAGGGAAAGGTGTAACTGTTTCATTGAGCGCCTGTTATTATCAAGTACATCTTTTAACTTATTTATTTTATTTTTTAAGATTTTATTTATTTATTTGACAGAGAGAGCACACGAGTGGGTGGGGCGAGGGACAGGGAGAGGGAGAAGCAGACTTCTCACTGAGCAGGGAGCCCGACCCTGGGCTGGAACCCAGAACCCTGGGATCACGACCTGAGCCAAAGGAAGATGCTTAACTCACTGACCCACCCAGGTGCCCTACCAGGTACTTTTTTTTTTTTTTTTCAAAGTAATCTCTACACGCAACATGGGGCTGGGACCCACGACCCTGATATTAAGAGTCA
>ML095548.1:0-30095 GCA_003697995.1 Taxidea taxus jeffersonii
AAAAAAAAAAAATAGTACACTTTAAGTAACTAAAAGTCAATATATGCAGAATTTATTTTTCCTATTCTAAATCTGCTTCTCCTACTATCTTCGTTATACTGGTAATGGCATCACCATCATTATGATTCAAGTCAGAAAGCCTATAATAGCCTTTACTTCTCCAATGCCCATATGGAGCCAATCATTAACTTCTGTTGCTTTCACCCTAAAAAACTCTCTAATCAGTCCTTTCTTCTACTACTCCACTGCCACTGACCTAGTCTGTGTCCTCATCATTTCTCCCAAAAACCTATCTTCAGACTTCTTGCCAATGTTCCCTCTTATCTGCCACAGTCATCTACACATACCTCTAAAAGGCCAATCTGAATATTCCTTTGTTTAGAAACCTTAATTAACATTCAACACTAAAAGAATTATGGCTAAATTCCTTAGCACAGAGTCTACAGTCTTTCACAGCCTATCCTCATCAACCTTTCTAACTTCATCTCCAGCCACTCATTTCCATACATCTTATATGCTAACAGTAGATATGGATGAATAGATTTATTTTATTGATTGATTGATTTATATTTTTATTTTATTTACTTTTAACCCTGCTGAGCCATGTAATTTCAGGCCCCCGTCTTCAGTTTTTGTTCCCTTATATTTATTGTCTCTTCCTGGGATGCTCTCACCACCTTTAACCACCAACTGACTCATCTTTAAAGTCTGAACTCCCAAATATCACCTTTGCTCCACAGCTTTCCCTTCATTTCCTCCACAACCATCACCCCCACTCTAGAAATACAGACATAAGCGCACCTTCATTTACGTTCCTACAAGCACTTCTCTTACAGCTCTTAATTTATATCATACGTGGATTATATGTGTATACTAGTCCTTGCTTATAATCCATTTCTCACATCTCTGCTGAGTATGTATCACCAAGGTCTATACCATTGACCCTCTCCACCCTCAAGCTATGTTTGGTTGGATCAAAGGGGAAGCAGTACTTTGCAATGGAGATCTGGTGGCTACCACATTATTGTATTTATTTATTTATTTATTTTAAAGATTTTATTTATTTATTTGACAGACAGAGATCACAAGTAGGCAGAGAGACAGCCAGAGAGAGAGGGGGAAGCAGGCTCCCCACTGAGCAGAGAGCCTGATGTGGGGCTCGATCCCAGGACCCTGGGATCATGACCTGAGCTGAAGGCAGAGGCCTTAACCCACTGAGCCACCCAGGTGCCCCTGGTGGCTACCACATTAATCAAGAGGTCAAGCTTAAGCATGACAAGAGTAGAATGGCTTGATAAGACGTGCCTCCCGATGTGCTGCTATGGGAATTATACACACCAGTCATATGATCTTCTTGCTAGATATTTTACCTAAAACTAATCATAAGGAAACATTCAAATAAATCCAGAATGGGGGCCATTCTGTAGACCATCTAGCCTGGACTCTTCAAAAGACTCAATGAAATGACAAGTAGATTGTCATTATCTTCTCTGTGAATCTTTGGAGCTATGACCGAGATCCCCAAGAATTCAAGCCAAATAATAACTTCCTCCCTTGAATCCAGCAAATACACAAATCCTCTCAGGAAGTTTAATGGAACCACACTTACTCACTGCCATCCACTAGAGAAAAAACAGGATTTCTTGTAACTGTCAAGCTGCTTAATCTACACATCCTTGATCCGCTCCCAGAATGTAAATTCATTCAGTTGTCTGTTCTCCTTCTAACCATTGTTTCTTTCTCTCTGGCTAAATCTACCACTGGTCTCATTTCTTACCTCACCATTATATCTTTTAAACCTCAGTTATATTTTTACAAACTGTGCTACAATTTAAGTTCCTTTCACTGACTGTAACTTTCTCTAACCTTAATTTAAACAGGTTTATCTCTGGAAAACCTTTCTCTTGCCCTGCATTCAAGTAGAAGCTACTTCTCCCACACTATATGTAGCTCTGGATCAAGTAAGGGGATCAGTGTCCTCTTCATTTCATACTACTTTTGGAGCCATACACATCTGTAAAAAAAATTATTTTATTGCCTATGAAAACATCAGCTTATGCTATCCAGCTCTAACCATACCGTCCTTGGTAGCAGAACTACCAATTCTTGCTAATATTCCTCCATTCAATACATCTAACTCAGTTAGTTCAGTATTCTTTTCCACTCATATCCTGACATCCTAAGGTATTTCAAATCTATGTTAATAATATATGATCATTCTGGGGGCACCTGGGTGGCTCAGTGGGTTAAAGCCTCTGCCTTCGGCTCAGGTCATGATCTCAGGGTCCTGGGATGGAGCCCCACATCGGGTTCTTTGCTCAGCAGGAAGCCTGCTTCGTTCTCTCTCTCTGCCTGCCTCTCTGCCTACTTGTGATCTCTGTCTGTCAAGTAAATAAATAAAATCTTTTTAAAAATAATATATCATCATTCTGGACTTTTAAAACCTTAGTCTCCATCTCCTAAGACTTCTACTTCATTTCAGCCAGACACTTCCATGGCAACACTCTGAACCTTGTAGTCACACAGGAATAATTACCTTTTTTTTTTTTTTTAAAACAACGGATTATCCATTTATTAAAAAGGTTGATTTAAGCATCTGCAATGGTGACTTCAACCTCAACTCCCGGCTCAATACTGATGGATGTAATCTGCTTAACAATCTCAGGACTGTGCAAATCAATGAGCCGCCTGTGGATCCTCATCTGAAAACAGTCCCAAGTCTTAGAGCCTTCACCACAAGGAGTTTTTCGTGTAGTGATTCTCAGAGTCTTGGTAGGCATCCGAACTGGTCCTTTCACTTTGAGATTCTTTTCCTTTGCGCCTCTGATCAAATCAGCACATACCTTTTCCAGTGATTTTACGTTGCGGCTGGTGAGAGTAACTCTAATTCGGTGAATCGCCACCTCCGGTTCCACGGGTGTCTTCCCGGTGTCTTTAAAAGCCATGGCTGCGGCGCGGCTTCCTGACCGACTTGTTCCTCGGTGAGAGCGAACAGCGGTGAGGCAGGAGCAGAAGCGGGGCGTCCCAAGCACCGCTGAAGCCGCGACCGCGTCTTTCTCAAAGAGCAGGAATAATTACCTCTAAACTAAATTTTGTCATGATGCCATTTGATGATGTTTTCAGAATACTTACTCTACCAATCTCAAGATATCAGTTCTTTAACCACTGTCTCGCAAGCCCATCTGCTTCATCCATATAAACTTTCCATTATCTTTGCTTTTATTTCCTATTAAATTTAGATTTCATGGTCTATCACCTCAACCCTCTGTTGTCAGTATCAACTCCCATATTTTCTGGGTTAACCTGTGCTTAGGGCAATATATTTAGTTCTTACGTAAAAGTGTATTTAATCAAATATATTAATTGTGCTGTTATAATCTGTATCCTTACTGGTTTTGGGTTTTCTTAATGAATTAAAGACATATTAAAGTATAACAATGATTTGGGGAACATGGGTGGCTCAATTGTTAGGCATCTGTCTTCATTCATGATACCAGGGCCCTGGGACTGAGCCCCCCATAGGGCCCCCTGCTCATCAGGGAGCCTGCTTCTCCCTCTCCTTCCGCCACTCCCCCTGTTTATGCCCTCTTGTTCTCTCTCTGTCAAATATAGAAATAAAATCTTTTAAATATAATAAATATTGATGATATATTTGTTAATTTTTTATTTTCTTTCTATGGGTTTTGCTTTATGTATATTAAGGCTAAGAGACTGGGTGCATGCAAGTTTGGAATTATTTTATCTTCATAATGAGTTGAAACTTTCATTATATAACTGGTTCTAGGAATGTGTCATGCTTATTGTCTATTTAGCCTCAGTATAATACATAGCACTTTTTAAAATTTTTATTTATTTATTTGATAGAAAGAGAGTAAGAGAGCACAAGCAGGGGGAGGGGCAGAAGGAAAGGGAGAAGCAGACACCCCACCGAGCAGAAAGCCAGACATGGGGCATGATCTAGGACCCTAAGATCACGACCTAAGAAAAGGAAGATGTTTAACTAATTGAGTCAGCCTGGTACCCCAATACATAAGCTCTTTGTTGTTGTACTTTGCTAACTTCACAATGAATTTACATTCTACCATTCAACATATGTTATAAACAGCAGATATTTGTATATTTCTGTTTTTTATATGCTGATTCAGTATGACAGTCTGTGTTTATAACTAGAAATTTAGCTTTGTTTACATTTATTTTCTGAAATTATTTTATATTTTTTGTCTTGCTTTTCTCTATATTTTATTACTTTTATAAATAATAGCTTTGAGATGTAATTCACATATAATAAAATCTACCCTTTTAAAGTGTACAATCAAATAGAGTTTAGTATAAATCCAGAGTTGTGCAAAGAGTAATACTATCGATTCTAGAATATTTTCATCACCACAGAAAGAAATCTCATTTGTATTAGCATGCACATGCACCCATATACCTGCCCCCACCATATCAAACATAGGAACTACTAATCTGAGATGCATGGACGGCTCAGTCTGTTAAGTGTCTGCCTTCAGCTCAGGTCAGGATCCCAGGCTCCTGGGATCGAGTTCCACTTTGGGGTCCTTGCTTAGCGGGCAGCCTGCTTCTCCCTCTCCCTCTGCCTGCCACACCCATTGCTTGTGTTCTCTCTCTGGCAAATAAATAAATGAAATCTTTTAAAAAATTAATGTATCTTTAAATAAAGGAATTACTAGTCTATGTTATCTCTATATAGATTTGCATATTCTGATACAGAAAAAGCACTTGACAAAACACAAAATCCATTCATGATAAAAACCCTCAACAAAGTAGGGATAGAGGGAAAATACCTAAACATCATAAAGGCCATCTATGAAAATGGCACAGCTAATATCATCCTCACTGGGGAAAAACTAAGAGCTTTTTCTCTATGGTCAAGAACAAGACAAGGATGTCCACTCTCACCAGTTATTTAACATAGCACTGGAAGTCCTACCCCCAACAATCAGACAAAAAAAAAAAAAAAAAAAAGAGGCATCCAAATCAGCAAAGAAGTCAAACTTTCACTATTTGCAGGTAACATGATACTCTGTATAGAAAACCTGAAAGACTCCACCAAAAAGTCGCTACAACTGATACACAAATTCACTAAAGTTGTTGGATATAAAGTCAATGTACAAAAATCTGTTGCATTTCTATACACCAATAATGAAGCAGCAGAAAGAGAAATTAGGAAAATAATCCCATTTAGAATTGCATCCAAAACCACAAAATACCTACGAATAAACCTAACCAAAGAGGTAAAAGACCTATACTCACACTGACAACTATAAAACACTAATGAAAGAAATTGAAGATGACACAAAGAAATTGAAAAATATTCTGTACTCATGGATTGGAAGAACAAATATTGTTAAAATGTCTATACTACCCAAAGGAATCTACACATTTAATGCAATCCCTATCAAAATACAACCAGCATTTTTTCACAGAGCAAAAACAAACAATTCTAAAATCTGTATGAAACCACAAAACACCCTGAGTAGCAAAAGCAATCTTGAAAAAGAAAATCAGGGGCGCCTGGGTGGCTCAGTGGGTTAAAGCCTCTGCCTTCAGCTCAGGTCATGATCCCAGGGTCCTGGGATCCAGCCCCGCAAAGGGCTCTGCTCAGCAGGGAGCCTGCTTCCCCCCAACTCTCTGTCTGCCTCTCTGCCTACTTGTGATCTCTGTCAAATAAATAAATAGAGTCTTAAAAATGAAAGAAAGAGAGAGAGAAAGAAAGGAAAGAAGGAAGGAAGGAAGGAAAAAAGGAAAAAAGGAAGGAAGAAAAAGGAAGTCAGGGGCACCTGGATGACTCAACTGGTTAAGCATCTGCCTTCGGGTCAGGTCAGGATCCCAGGATCCTAGAATCAAGTCCCACATCAGGCTCCCTGCTCAGTGGGGAGTCTGATTCCCTCTCTCCCTTTCTCCCTGCTTGTGTGCGCTCTCTCTCTCTCTCTCTCTCTCTCTCTCTGTGAAATAAAGAAATAAAATCTTAGAAAGGAAGGAAGGAAGTTAGGAAGTAAGGAAGGGAAAGAGGGAGGGAGGAAAGAAGGGAGAAAGAGAAAAGCAAAGCTGGAGGCATCACAATTCCAGATTTCAAGTTATATTAGAAACCTGTAGTGATCAAGACATTATGGTACTGGCACAAAAACAGACATGTCGATCAATGGAAAAGAAGAGAAAATCCAGAAATGAACCCACAAATATATATGGACAACTAATCTTAAACAAAGCTAGACAGTGGGGGAAAAAATCCCTTCAACAAAAGATCTAAATGTGGGACAAGAAACCATCAAAATCCTAGAGAACATAGGCAGTAATTTTTCTGACATTGGCCATAGTAACGTTTTTCTAGATATGATTCTTGAAGCAAGGGAAACAAAAGCAAAAATGAACTATTGGGACTTCGTCAAGATAAAAAGTTCTGGGGCACCTGGGTGGCTCAGTGGGTTAGGCCTCTGCCTTCGGCTCAGGTCATGGTCTCAGGGTCCTGGGATCGAGCCCCGCATCGGGCTCTCTGCTCGGCGGGGAGCCTGCTTTCCCCTCCCCTCTGCCTGCCTCTCTGCCTACTTGTGATCTCTCTCTCTCTCTCTCTCTCTATCAAATAAATAAATAAAATTTGAAAAAAAAAAAGATAAAAAGTTCTGCACATTGAAGGAAACAATCAACAAAACTAAAAGACAACCTATGGAATGGGAGAAAATATTTGCAAATGACCTATCTGATAAAGGGTTAGTATCCAAAATCTACAAAGAACTTAACACAACAGCCAAAACCAAAATAATCCAGTTAAAAATGGGCAGAAGACATGAATAGACATTTTTCCAAAGGATACATCCAGATAGCCAGCAGACACATGAAAAGATCCTCAACATCACTCAACATTGGGGAAATGCAAATCAATACTACAATGAGATACCAACTCACACCTCTCAAAATCTAAAATCAGCAACACAAGAAACAGTAGCTGTTACTGAGGATGTGGAAAAGGGGAACCCTTTTACACTGTTGGTAAGCATAAATACTGGTGCAGCCACTCTGGAAAACAGTATGGGGGTTCTTCAAAAAGTTAAAAATAGAACTACCCTATGATCCGGCAATTGCACTACTAGGAATTTACCAAAAGGTTAAAAAAATTACAGATTCAAAGGGATACACGCACATGATGTTTATAGCAGAATTATCAACAATAGGCAAATTATGGAAACAGCCTAAATGTCCATCCCCTGATGAATGGATGAAGAAGATATATGCACAATGGAATATTACTCAGCCATCAAAAAGAATGAAACCTTGCCCTTTGCAACAACAGGGATGGAGCAAGATAGTATAATGCTAAGTGAAATAAGTCAGTCAGAGAAAGACAAATACCATAAAATTCCACTCATATGTGGAATTTAAGAAACAAAACAAATGAACATGGGGGGTAGGCAAACCAGGAAACAGAGTTAACTATAGAGAACAAACTGAGGATTACCTAAGGGGAGATGGGTGGGAGGATGGTTTAAATAGGTGATGGGGATTAAGAAGGTGCTTGTTGTGATGAGCACTGGGTGTTTTTTGTAAGTGATGAATCACTAAATCTATACCTCAAACCAATATTACAAGGCATATTAACTAACTGGAATTTAAATAAAAACTTGGAGAAAAAAACATTTGCTTATTCTGTCCATTTCATATAATTGGAATGATATAATGTTTGATCTTTTGTGACTGCCTTCTTGGCATGTTTTCTGTTTCTTTTCTCTCTCTTTTTTTAAAGATTTTATTTATTTATTTGACAGATAAAAGAGATAGCAAGAGCAGTAACAAAAGCAGGGGGAATGGGAGAGGGAGAAGCAGACTTCCCGCCAAGCAGGAAACACGATGTGGGGATCGATCCCAGGACCCCAGGACCATGACCCAAGTGGAAGGCAGACACTTAAACGACTGAGCCACCCAGGCACCCCTCTTAACATGTTTTTGAGATTTACCCATGCTGTGGGATATATGAGTTCATTTCTTTTCATTGACTAATAACATTACACTGTAGGAATATACAACCATTTGCTAAATCATTCATCTTTGAATGTACTTCTAGATTGCTTCTGCTTTGGGGTTATTACAAATGATGCTGCTATAAACATCCATGTGCAAGGTTTTGTGTGGACATGTTTTCATTTTTCTTGGGTATATATTTAAGAGTGGAACTTCTGGGTCATATAGTAATTCTATGTTTAGCCATTTAAAGATCTGTCAGACTGTTTTCCAAAGCATCTTCAGTACTTAACATTCTAGCCAGCAAATATACAAGGGTTCTAATTTCTCCACATCTGCACTAATACTTGTTATTGTCTCTCCTTCAGATTATAACCATCCTAGTGGGTAGGAAGGGAAATCTTGTGCTTTTGTATTTATGAATACAAATCAAATGTTTTCCATGCCTTTTGTCTTTCTGGTTCGTCTATTCCTCACTTTTTTTTTCGTGTTCTATATTTTCTAGTGTATCATTTTAATTCCCTTGTTTCTTTTCTTCTATTTTCTTAGTGGTTGGTATGGGAGTTAACAATGAACATCATACCTTTAAACAACCTAGTTCTGATGAATACCAACTTAAATTCAATAGTATTCACAAACTTTGCTCCAATATTCTGTCTTCTTCCCCAGCCTTTGTTCTACTGTTGTAATACAAATCACATCTTTATAGATTTTTTTATAAGCCCATCAGTGTAGTTTTATAATTATTGCTTTATGTGGGAGTCTTTAAAATCAGATAGAAGAGTTATGAACAAAATTGCATTTACACTAACTTTTATATATCCATGTAGTTACCTTTACGGGTACCTTTCAGGTGGATTCAAGCTCTTGTCCACGTTGGACTCCCTGCTCAGCAGGGAGCCTGCCTCTCTGTCTGCCTGCTCTGTCTGCCACTCGCCCTGCTTGTACTCTCTCTCTGACAAATAAATAAATAAAATCTTTTTTAAAATTTTAAAAAAATAAAAAGAGATCCACACTTACAAACCTTGTGGTAATATATAGAACATCAGAGGAAAAGCAAAAGAGAAAACACCTAGAGTGAAAAGAGCTACAAAGCATCAGGGATTAGGTTTATTGTAATACAACAATGAAAGCTAGAAGGCAGTAGAATAATATCTTCAGTATCTGATAGAAAATCATTATCAGCTAAGAACTAGAGAGTCAATGGGACCAACTTTTAAAAGGCTAAGACAAAATAATATTTGTAGACACAAATAATCTTATTTACCATCCATTGAGTCATGTTAATGAAAAATTTAAAGGAAATACTTTTGGCAGAAGGAAAATGACCTGAACTCTAGCCCCACTTTTCCTCCCTCTTTTTGAGTTTTTTTAATGGAATTTTTTAAAAAAGATTTTATTTATTTATTTGAAAGAGAGAGCACACACGCAGGAGGAGGAGCAGAGGGAGAGGGAGAAGCAGGGTCCCCACAGAACAGGGCTAGGATCATGTCATGAGCCGAAGGCAGACACTTAACCTACTGAGCCACCCATGCATCCCTGGTCTCTTTTTATTTTAATTGAGATGTTCCCACTCTTTGAAAAATGCTGGTGGAACTTTGATCCAGATGGCACGGAAAGTATAGGCGACTCTAGACAGTATAGACATTTTAACCATGTTTATTCTTCCGATCCATGAGCATGGAATGCTTTTCCATCTTTTTGTGTCTTCTTCAATTTCTTTCATGAGTGTTCTGTTCCTCAAGTACAGATCCTTTACCTCTTTGGTTAAGTTTATTCCCAGGTATCTTATGGCTCTTGGTGTTATAGTAAATGGAATCGATTCTCTAATTTCCCTTTCTGTATTTTCATTGTTAGTGTACAAGACGACAACTGATTTCTGTACATTGATTTTGTATCCTGCCACATTACTGAATTGCTCTATGAGTTCTAGAAGTTTGGGGGTGAAGTCTTTTGGGTTTTCCATATAAAGGATCATGTCATCTATGAAGAGAGAGTTTGACTTCTTCCTTGCCAATTTGAATACCTTTTATTTCTTTTTGTTGTGTGATTGCTATTGCTAGGACTTCTAGTACAATGTTGAACAACAGTGGTGAGAGTGGGCATCCTTGTCGTGTTCCTGATCTCAATGGGAAGGCTGCCAGCTTTTCCCCATTGAGAATGGTATTTGCTGTGGCTTTTCATAGATCGGTTTTATGAGCTAAGGAATGTTCCTCTATCCCCATACTTTGAAGAGTTTTAATCAGGAACAGATGTGGTATCTTGTCAAATGCTTTTTCTGCATCGATTGAGAGGACCACGTGGTTCTTCTCTCTTCTCTTACTGATTTGTTCTGTCACATTGATTGATTTGCAAATATTGAACCACCCTTGCCTCCCAGGGATAAAACCTACCTGGTCATGGTAGATAATCCTTTTAATGTACTGTTGGATCCTATTAGCTAGGATCTTGTTGAAAATCTTGGCATCCATATTCATCAGGGATATTGGTCTGAAATTCCCCTTTTTGGTGCGGTCTTTGCCTGGTTTGGGGATCAGGGTAATGCTGGCTTCATAAAAAGAGTCTGGAAGTTTTCATTCTGTTTCTATTTTAATTGAGATGTACTGGGCTCTTTAAGAATAGTTGTCTTTTTCCATTTTGCAAAATTTCAGGTTTCATCTATTCAAATGTTTCTTCCTCACCCAGTTTCTTTTACCTCTCCTTTTGAAAATGCCATTACACTAATATCAGATGTTCTCCCTTTTATCTTCCATTTCTTAATTTCTCTTTGTCTCACTATGATGAATTTAGGGTAATTTCTTCATTAATTCTCTCTCCAGATGCTTCCAATATGCCCCCAAATCTGATCACTAAGTCCTTAAATTTGGTTATTATGACTTAAATTTCTAGGTAATTTTATTTTGAAAAATATGCTTCATCTTATTTATAGTCTGTTATCCTTCACTTTAACTGTCCATTCTGTTTTTGATTTTTTTAAAGATTTTATTTATTATTTATTTGACAGACAGAGATCACAAGTAGGCAGAGAGGCAGGCAGAGAGAGAGGAAGGGAAGCAGGCTCCCCGCTGAGCAGAGAGCCCGAAGCGGGGCTCAATCCCAGGACCCTGGGATCATGACCTGAACCAAAGGCAGAGGCTTTAACCCACTGAGCCACCCAGGCGCCCCTCTGTTTTTGATTTTTTAACACTTTCAAATATTTTATTTTTAGTCTATGTCCAAAGTCTTTTCATATCCTTGGGGCATCTGAGTGCTTCAGTTGGTTTAGCGTCTGACTCTTGGTTTCTACTCAGGTCGTGAACTCAGGGTTATGAGATCATGCCATGTGAGACTACATGTTCACTGGTGAGTCTGCTTGGCATTCTCTTTTTCCCTTGCCCTCTGTACCTTCCCGCCCCTCTATAAAATAAATAAATAAAAAGATCTTTTAAAATAATAATAAAGTCTTTTCATGTCTTAGTCTGTTTTCTATTATCTCTGCAGAGCCTTTGGTTTCTTATAGGATTTTGTTTTTGTTTTTGTTTTTAAAGATTTTATTTATTTATTTGACAGACAGAGAACACAAGTAGGCAGAGAAGCAGGCAGAGAGAGAGGGGGAGGCAGGAGCAGAGAGCCTGATGCAGGGCCTGATCCCAGGACCCTGAGATCATGACCCGAGCTGAAGGCAGAGGCTTTAACCCACTGAGCCATCCAGGCGCCCCTTGTGGGATGTTCTGAAATTTAATGGTGAGCTCATAGTCTACAGAATCCTATCTATGGGATTTGGAGGTTGAAGATGCACTCTTCCAAAGGAGATATGCTTTTGCTTTGTTCAATCACCTGGAAACACTACCAATCTGGGTATACTTTCATTAAATTCTATGTGTGAGGTTTGTAAAATACACGCACAAAAAAATATGTAGTAAGTAATAAACCTATGCAGGAGATGGTTAATGTGATGTAAGAGGAGGGTTTTTTTGCCGTTTTTTTCTTTTTTTTTTCCTGCTTTTCACTTAATGTCAAAGTCAAGCAAGGCAAGTTTCCTTGTCCTCTTTTATACATCAAAAACCCTTTGAAGTCCTAGTTTCATGTCACATTATCTATTTTAATGCCAAAGTTGAAAAGTATCAGGTTTTATCTCCTGTCTCCAAGTCCTATGCAACTGTCAAAATAAATTTTGTCAGAAACACTCGGGCTGGTTAGTACCTATGGTTTCCTAATTATCAGCTCAGTAATGTCTTTAGCAATATATATGTGTTTTAACTGAGCACTCAATTACTTTCAGGAGGTGGGTGGTTCTCATATCATTTCATTTATAAAAACATAGGAAACAGATATCTTTTTTCAGAGGGGTCAGGGGCGGAGGAAGAGAGAGAATATTAAGCAGGCTCCACACCTAAGCCAGAGCCCAACAAGGGGCTTGATCTTACAACCCTGGGATCATGACTTGAGCCAAAATTAAGAGTGGAATGCTACCAACTGAGCCACACAGGTGCCTCAGAAACAGATCTCTTGAAGCACTGCTTTAAACACTTAAATCTCAATAAAATATCTGGATTGCACTGATACTAACATGCCAGACAAAATTTTGCCTGTTCTGTTATTTTCTTAACAATTATTTTTTCATAAATACTTGATATAAATTAAGCTAAGTAAAAATAACTCTGCGTGGAATGTCTATAAGTATCCTAAAACACTTCAGAAGCATGTACTTACCATTATCTAGAAGATTTTTAATCAATCTTATCTGTATATCAAGCATTTCTCCACATTTCCATCATAACCAGGAGCCTAGAAACATGCAGGTAAATAGATGGGAAGAAGTGAATTAGAGGTTCTAAGTATTTTGTTCTAATTTGAGAATATTAAAAACCTAGCAGAAACCATGCTGTTCCAAAATAAGACTTGTTACTACTATCATTGTTAACAAGAATTGTATCTTCTAAAGTGTTTTCAGGAGACCTGGCAACATACAGAGACTAGCAGGCAGCTTGTTCTGGCGGGTTATGGAAAATTTATTTATTTATTTATTTTTATTGGCTTTACCAAGTAGGAAAATCAGGAAAAAAACCCTATTCATAATATATCTTATTTCTGAAAAAGTTATTTGTAGACCTGTTTATGACCATTTTCATTGAGACTGAAAAAATGTGCCTAGGTCCTCACTGTTCAAAACATGTTCAGTGGACCACCAGCATCAAACTCACATAAAAGTTTGTTAGGAATGTAAAATTTCAGGTTCCTCCCCAGACCTACTGAATTAGAATCTGCATTCATCCAGATTCCTAGGTACTTTGTGTGCACATTAAAGTTTGAGAAGCACAGGCCTAGATGATTTTGGAACTATTCATAGCTAGTTCACTAACTACTTTGATAGTGTTACTATCAACACTGAATAAGGCCTCAACAAGAATACATTGATAAAATACTGAAGAACATCATTTTTAGAGTAAAGACTGAGATGGAGACATAGATGGTATGCTTATGAATTTTGGAGGAGATGACTATTAATATGCTAGATTGCAGAATCAAGACCCAAAAATATTTCAGAAACGTCTAACAACTAACAAGGTTAAATATATTGAGAAAAAAACATAAAGTTTCAAAAACTAAACTGTACAAATACAGAGAAAGAGACTCTGGCTCAATAGCAGTTTATATATAAATACCTAAGCAAGATTTCTAAAGATTCTGTCACTGATGTAGAACTAGCCCAATTACTAACTTCTTCCCTGAAATTAATTCTAGAGAAATGAAAGAAGAAAACACAGGCACAGAAAACTAATTTAAAAATCCCCAAGGGGAAACTTGGTGGCTCAGTCAGTTAAGCGTCTGCCTTCAACCCAGATCATAATCCCAGGGTCCTGGGATGGAGCCCCGCATAGGGCTCCCTGCTCATCGGGGAGCTTGTTTCTCCTCCTGCCCTGCTCCTCCCTCTCCCTGTGCTCCTCTCTCTGTTTTAGCTCTCTTTCTCGGTCAAATACCTAAAATCTTTAAAAAGAAATAAACAAATAAATAATAAAGATGCTTAAAAATCCACTGTGAAGGGGCACCTGGGTGGCTCAGTGGGTTGAAGCCTCTGCCTTCAGCTCGGGTCATGATCCCAGGGTCCTGGGATTGAGCCCCACATCGGGCTCTCTGCTCAGCAGGGAGCCTGCTTCCTTCTCTCTGCCTACCTCTCTGCTTACTTGTGATCTCTGCCTGTCAAATAAGTAAATAAATAAAATCTTTAAAAAACAAAAGACAATAATACTGCAGTAATGAGAGCAGGTATATATGACCATAGAGTTAATATCAGGGCAACCAAATGAAATAAGAGGTACTGAAACAATTGTTATCAGAAAGGACTTATGTGGGGTGCCTGGGTGGCTCAGTGGGTTAAAGCCTCTGCCTTCTGCTCAGGTCATGATCCCAAGGTCCTGGGATTGAGCCTTGCATCGGGCTCTCTGCTCAGCAGGGAGCCTGCTTCCTCCTCTCTCTCTGCCTGCTTCTCTGCCTACTTGTGATCTCTGTCTGTCAAATAAATAAATAAAATCTTAAAAAGAAAAGGACTTATGCCATCACTACAAGATTGAATCAACATGAGAAAATCTATTAATGTAAATTACCATATAGTAGACTATTGGATTACATTACAATTGATGCAAAAAAATATTCAGTAAGTTTGGACATCTATTTATGATTATCATTAAAAGTATAGAAAACTAAAATACTTGAAAAATGTTCAAAAACTAACAGAAAATATTATACTTAATGGAATAACATTAATTCATTTCTGGTAAGACCAGCTATCACCAGAGCTATCACCACAGTATAACATAGTATTGCAGGTCCTGGCCAATGTTACAAAGAAATAAGAGGTTTAAGGATTAGAGACAGATCTTAAACTATTATTTGAAAATGATATGACCATTTCCATAAGATAATCAGTAGAATAAGCAAGTCATTGAAACTAAGAAGACTGAAGCAAGATTTCCAGATACAAAATGAATAGCATTTTAACATGTCAGCAATAACCAAGTAAAAATATAATTTAAAAAAAATAGCATTCTGGGGCACCTGGGTGGCTCAGTGGGTTAAGCCTCTGCCTTCGGCTCAGGTCATGATCTCAGGGTCCTGGGATCAAGCCCCACATCGGGCTCTCTGCTCAGCAGGGCACCTGCTTCCCCCTCTCTCTCTGCCTGCTGTTCTGCTTACTTGTGACCTCTCTCTCTCTCTGTCAAATAAATAAATAAAATCTTTTTAAAAAATAGCATTCTAATATTTAGATTCCATATAATCTCAACTAAAATGGTAGCTTATTTTTTAAGAAAGTAAATAAAGGTACTAAAAATGTACACATTATAATAAATCCACAAATTGCTATTTCAACCTTAACAAAAGATGAACAAAGTTTCATAATAACTTTTTTTACTTAAAAAAAAAAAAACATAATATTTTGCAGCAGTCAAATAAACCCTATATAACAAAACAGAAAGCTCAGAGCTGGACCCACCTTCATATGATAATTTAAAAAATAAAGATGGCACCACAAATCAAAGGAAAAATAATGGGTTACTTAGTAGATGCTGTTGAAAAAAATCCTCTCTATATGAAGAAAATTAAATGACCATTGCCATTGTGTTACAATGATAAATTTTCTGCCTCTCAAGTTTGTCCCTGTAATCAAACACAGGTCTGAGAATTCCATTTTGATTAATTAAGGATTAATAAAATAATCTTTCTTTTCTAAAGAATTTGTCTTATAGCACCTGGATGGCTCAGTCAGTTAAGCATCTGACTCTGGGTTTCAGTTCAGGTTGTGATCCTGGTATCAAGCCCCTCGTCAGGCTCTGTGCTCAGGTCAGAGTCTGCTTAAGTTTCTTCTTCTCCCTCTGCCCCACCTCCCACTCTCTCTCTCCCTAAAATAAATAAATACATAAATCTTTAAGAAAGAATTTGTCTTTATAAAAACACGATAATAGTTCCTCAATCACAACACATTTAAAACACATGATAAATATAAGACACTTTAAACATAACTACAGGATAAAGCCAAATAATATTTCTGCTCTGGTACCACTATTTTGCAGTAAGAAAACAAGCCCCTTTGCAATCAGACAACTTTTATCACATCACCTGGGAATTATATCACCACCAGTTAATATTTTTGAATAGAATCTTTCTGTTCAATTGCTTGTAGAATGTACTATTTTAATGAAGAGGATATGAACAAAACACAACTTCGTTGATGATTCCCCAAGCTTCCAAGTTAAAATCAAATGTAGATACATGCCTGATCATATCTATTTAATCACAACTTAATCTTCTTAAAAGATAATCTGTCAAATAGGTCAAGAGAGAAGCTCACTCACATTTCTAGTCAAATGACAAAAATTATTAGTAATTACTCCTTCTCTACTTATTATTCTGTGATTATATTTTCCTTCATCTCACTCAGTGACAGATATCGGTGCTCACTAGAAACTTACAGCTATTTCTCCTGACCTTATACCCCCATTTTTACAGATTCTAGAATTCTCTCTACCAGAAAACAAATTCTACAAGTACAATTAATTTTATTAACTACTTTAAGTTTAAAGTGGGCAAACATTAAAATTTTGTGTTAAAGTTGAAAAAAATCAAGAAAAATCTGCTGTCATCATTATTTAAATCATTGGAAATGCCAATTTTCAGAAAACGTTTTGTTCAAACTTTCCAGCCATAATTTAGGCAGGATAGAAACAAATTAATATTCTTTCTCCAAGATTAAAGTTCATCAGTTTTTTAAAAATATCTTCTCAGGGGACGCCTGGGTGGCTCAGTTGGTTAAGCAGCTGCCTTCGGCTCAGGTCATGATCCCAGCCTCCTGGGATCGAGTCCCACATCGGGCTCCTTGTTCAGCAGGGAGCCTGCTTCTCCCTCTGCCTCTGCCTGCCGCTCTGTCTGCCTGTGCTCGCTCGCTCTCTCTCTGACAAATAAATAAAATCTTTAAAAAAAAAAAAAAATATCTTCTCAGAATTCCATTCTCTTCCCCCTCTTCCCTCCTGTGTTTCCTCTTTTTCTCCTCCATCCCTCTCAAAAATTCTTCTAAAAACATGAATAGTCTCCATTTGACCATGACTTAGTTCTCTCACACAATTAAGTTAACAACTATTTAAGAATTTTACAGAATTTAAGGGGAAACTTTAGACCTGTGACTGTATAAAATGGATCCATCTATGAAGCATGATAAATGACCTAGGTAGTTCCCAAGATTCACTATTTTTTCCACAGCCTATACTGTAATACTGTCTTGAAATTGTAATGAGTGAGAATGACATCATTAATTTCATTTTTTAAAAAAGATTTTATTTACTTATTAGCCACAGAGAGAGAGACAGTGAGAGAGAGCACAAGCAGGGGGAGTGGCACACAGGCAGAGGGAGAAGGAGAAACTGGCTCCCAGCTGAGCAAAGAGCCTGATGCCAGGCTTGATTTCAAGACCCTGGGATCATGACCTGAGCAGAAGGCAGCCACTTAACTGAATGAGCCTCTCAGGCACCCCAGAATGACATCATTTTTAACATTTCTAAGTAACTTGATATAATATACTCTTAGAATAGTTTGATATATCATACACTGATTGAACAAATACTAGGGAAGTAACTTTTAACATAGTGTATGAGAGAAGGTAGATGGCAGTCGAATAGGAAGAACCTAGGCTCATATCATCCCACAAACACAACTAAACTCTGAAATCATCCTAAATAACACAGAAATTGACCTGAAGGGGCACCTGGGATGGAGCACTGGGCTCCCTGCTCAGTGGGAAGCCTGCTTCTCCCTCCCCAGTCCTCCTGCTTGTGTTCCCTCTCTTGCTGTGTCTCTCTCTGTCAAATAAATAAATGAAATCTTTAGGAAAAAAACGAAAAGAAAGAAAGAAATTGACCTGAAGACTGACAGAACAAACTTCATAACTAAAGGGAAAGGAGAGACTACACTGAAGAAGATGGGAAGTGCAGAGACCTGGTTGAAGGGAGAAACAGATTTAGGGTACTGTGGAGGAGAAGGGCCAGAAAGAGAGGAACACACAGGGCAACACACAAGAGCATTACCCCAAAGCCATTGGCTTGGAAAACAAGAGAGATTAAATTTCTTGAGTGTTTACAACCAGTGGGGCTTAACATCTAGAGTTTTCTTTCTTTTTTTTTTAAGATTTTATTTATTTATTTGACACACAGAGATCACAAGTAGGCGGAGAGACAAGCAGAGAGAGAAGGAGAAGTAGGCTCCCTGCTGAGCAGAGAGCCCTAGGCTCTATTCCAGGACCCTGAGATCATGACCTGAGACAAAGGCAGAGGCTTTAACCCACTGAGTCACCCAGACGCCATGGTGTTGGCTAGGATAAAGCCCAGAGGGTTCTGTGCTGCTTTTGGAAAGAAGGTAGGGAAACAACCTGGGAGCACATGGTGGGGAGATTATTTCCTCTTTTCTGAGCATTTGCCTGACAGTGTTCACAGAGAAACCTCTCCCAGAACAAAGGAGTTGGCAGGTGCCATTTCCCTTCCCCTATACCTCAGCATAAACACAGAGCCACCTGTGGGAGGCAGCAAAGCACAGACACTGGCTGCCAAAATTGCTTACACTAAGCCCCACCTCCTTGTACTTTGGAGATGGAGGGGACACAACACTGTCTTTCTCAGTCATATTTGCCTCAGTCTCACCTGGACAGACTCCGTCACCCAGAAGACCAGCACAGACTCCTGCCCATACCTCATCTCCCAACCAGAGTGTTTTGCAGGGCCTCATTTCCAGTGAAGGTGGTGTCAGGTCTCATTTCAAAAACAGACCAGAGCACACCTAGCTAAAACTTGCAACATGCAGGTCAGGGAACAAACCCTGTCCATACCAGGCAAGGAGAGCTTCTGCAGATGACTGGTGTGAAGGACAGGGCACAAAAAGTACACGAGCAGAGCACAAGCAGCAAACACTGGAGACCTCCCTGAATTCTTCACAAGACCATTAATTAAAAAAAATTTTTTAATTAAATTAAATCAGCCAACATAGAGTACATCATTAGTTCCAGATGTAGAGTTCAGTAATTCATCAGCTGCATACAACACACAGTGCTCATCTTATCACATGCCCTCCTTAATGCCCATCACCCCATCCCCTTACCCACCTCCCCTCCAGCAATCCTGTTTGTTTCCTAGAGTTCAGAGTCTCTCATGATTTGTCTCTCTCTCTGATTTCTTCCCATTCAATTTTCCCTCCCTTCTCCTGTGGTCCTCCATGCTATTCCTTATGTTCCACATATTAGTGAAACAATATGATATTTCTCTTCCTCTGATTGGCTTATTTCACTCAACATAATACCCTCCAGTTCCATCCATGTTGATGTAAATGGTAAGATTTCATCCTTTCTGATAGGCCATTACTTTTAGAAGCAGGAGACATAACTGGCTTTTCTAACACAGAGAAGAAGAGACTTACACAAAATACCAAGATGGAGGAATTTATTTCACATGAAAGAACAAGACAAGGTCACAGTCAGAAATCTAAGTAAAACAGATATAAATTATATGCCTGATGGAGAATTTAAAGCAATTATCATAAGGAAACTCACTGGGCTTCAGAACAGAATAGAAGATATCAGGGAGACCTTTGCCACAGAGATAAACAGTTAAAAAAGAATCAGATAAAGAATGCAATAAATGAGATTGGAAACAAGTTTGATGGGATGAATACCAGGCTAGAAGAAGCAGAGGAATGAAATAGTGACATAGAAAACAAAACAATGGAAAATAATGACACTGAACAAAAGAGAGAAAGAACAATTATGCAAATGAGAATAGATTTAGGGAATTCAGTACCTCTCAGTGACTCAAATGTAGTAAGATTCATATTACAGGAGTCCAGAAGAAGGAGAGAAAACGGGGCAAAAATTTATTGCAAAAATTAATACCTGAAAATGTCCTTTATATGGGGAAGGAAACAGACATCTAGATCTCTGATCTAGAGAACTCCCATTAAAATCAGCAAAAACAGGCAAAGAAAAGAAAAAGACGTATTGTGATTACATTTGCAAAATATAGTGATAAAGAAAAAAAAATCTTAAAAGCACCAAGACAAAAGTACTCCTTAAATTACAAAGAATGATCCGTAAGGCCAGCAGAAGAAAATTCAACAGAAACTTGGCAAGTAAGAAGAAAGTGGCATGATATCTTCCAAATGCTAACTAGGAAAAATCTGCAGCCAGGAATCCTCTATCTAATAAGGTTACCATTCAGAATAGAAGGAGGGATGAAGAGTCTCCTAGACAAACAGAAACTAAAAGAAGTTTGTGACCATTAAACCAACTCTGTAAGTAATATTAAAGGGGATTCTTTGAGTGCAAAGGAGAGACCAACAGTGACAGACAAGAAAGGATCAGAGAAAATCTCCAGAAACGATGACAAAACAAGTACTAAAATGGCAATAAATACATTTCTATCAATAATTACTTTTTGGGAGAGGGTGGTGGGGTTACATTATATGTTTAAATAAAAATAAAAATAAAAAAATAAAAAAAGGGCTTTATTAAGAAGTAAAAAGAGAAAAAAATAATTACTTTGAAGATAAATGGAATAAATATTCCAATCAAAAAACATAAGGTGTCAAAATGGATTAAAAAACAACACCTACTATATGCTGCCTGGAAGAGACACATTTTAGACCTAAAGACACCTCAGGTCAAAAGGGGTTGGGGAAATATTTATCATGCAAATAGATGCCAAAAGAAAATTGGAGTAGCAATACATTTACCAGACAAATTAGACTTTCTTTTAAGGACTGTAACAAGAAACAAAGTAGGGAACTATATCATAATAAATGAGACAGAGTAACAAGAGGATCTATCAATTGTAAATATTTATGCATCCAACATGGGAGCACCCAAATATTGAATATAATAACAAACATAAAGGTAGTAATTGGTAATAATAAAATAATAGTAGGGAACTTTAATACTGCACTTACAGCAATTTCATCTAATCAGAAAATCAACATGGAAACAATGGCTTTGAATGACATACTAGACCAGATGAATTTTAAAAATATTTAAGAACATTCCATTCTAAAGCAGTATACACATTCCTCCCAAGTGCACATGGAACTTCTCCAGAATAGATCACATATTAGTGAACAAATCAGGCATCAACTGAAAGACCCCCTTCCCCCAGCCATTGATTAACTAAACGCTCTCTTGTTTTTCTGTAATCGCTTGGCTACACCCTTCCCCCAGCCATTGATTAACTAATCGCTTTTTTTGTTTTTCTGTAAGCGCTTGGCTAAAAAACATCCTCCCACCCTATCGCAAAAACAGGAAGAGAATAGAGGACGGAAGATCCCTAAAGCCCCGCCCGGCCGTTTCGGGGACTAGCAGCTGTGACCCCCGATAATCCCCATTACGTTTTTTAAAACAACCAATAGGAAACCTGTTGCTTAGCCGTCGCTCCTGTACCCCTTCTTGCCCTATAAAAAAGGATCGTAAGCCTGAAGCCCGCGCGCTCAGCTAGCTGGTGCTGCTGACCGCCCGCAGGCGCCTGTGAAGAATAAACCCTCTTGCCTTTGCATCCAGTGGAAGTCCGGTGTCCGATTCTTGGGTGGTGAAGTCTGAGGGTCTTTCAAACAAAGACTCAACAAAGACTGACACTGTACCATGCATCTTTTCTGACCATAACACTATGAAACTAGAAGTCAACAACAAGAAAAAATTTGGAAGGACCACAAACATATGGATGTGAAACAGCATGCTACTAAACAATGAATGGGTTAACCAGGAAAACAAAGATAAAATTTTAAAATGCATGGAAACAAATGAAAATGAAAACACAACAGTCCAAATCCTCAGATGCAGCAAAAGCAGTCCTAAGAGGGAAGTATAACAATACAGACCTACCTTAAGAAGAAAGAAAAATCTAAAATAATAAACCTAACCTTACCCCTAAAGGAGCTATAAAAGAACAACAAACAAAACCCAAACCCAGTAAAAGGAAGGAAATACTAAAGATCAGAGCAGAAATAAATGATATAAAAACTTAAAAAAAAAACACAATAAAACAGATCAATGAAACCAGATGCAGTTCATGGGGAAAAAAACAAAAAACAAAAACCAACCAAACAAACAAAACAAAATTGAGAAACCTCTAGCCAGGCTTATCAAAATGAAAAGATAAGGACCCAAAGAAATAAAGTCACAAATGAGAGAGCAGAAATAACAACCAACTCCACAGAAATACAAACATCTATAAGATAATATTGTGAAAAACTATATGCCAACAAATTGGACAACCTGGAAGAAATGGATAAATTTCTAAAAACATAAAAACTACAAAAATTGAAACAGGAAGAGATAGAAAACTTGACCAGACCAATAATGAGCAAAAAATTGAAACAGAAGGGGCACCTGGGTGGTTCAGTAGTTAAAGCCTCTGCCTTCAGCTCAGGTCATGATCCCGGGGTTTTGGGATCGAGCCCCGGATCAGGCTCTCTGCTTGGCAGGGAGCCTGCTTCCCTTCCTGCCTCTCTCTCTCTCTGCCTGCCTCTCTGCCTACTTGTGATCTCTCTCTGTCAAATAAATAAATAAAATCTTTAAAAAAAAAATTGAAAC
This sequence comes from Taxidea taxus jeffersonii, assembly GCA_003697995.1. Classification (NCBI taxonomy): domain Eukaryota; kingdom Metazoa; phylum Chordata; class Mammalia; order Carnivora; family Mustelidae; genus Taxidea; species Taxidea taxus. Next base: position 22,562 of record ML095548.1, read on the forward strand.
AGTAATCAGAAAATACAAAGAAAATTCCAGGGCCAAATGGCTTCACAGGTGAATTCTAACAAACCTTCAGAGAAGAGTTAATAGCTATTCTTCTCAAACTATTCAAAAAAATGGAAAAGGAAAGAAAACTTCCAAATTCCTTCTATGAGGCCCGTGTGACCCTACACTAAAACCAGGTAAGAACACCACAAAAAAAGACAACTACAGGGGTGCATGGCTGGCCCAGTGAGTACAATATGGAACTTTTGATCTCAAGGTTATAAATTTGAGCTCCATGCTGGGGGTAGAGTTTACTTAAAAATAAAATATTTTTTAAAAAAATGAGAGAGAGAAAGAACTACAGGCCAATATCCTGAATGAACACTGAAGCAAAAGTTCTTAATAAAATACTAACAAACCAAATCCAACAATACATTTAAAAAATCATTTACCATGATCAAGTGAGATTTATTACTGGGTTGCAAGTGTGTTTCAATACTCACAAATCAATAAATGAGATACACACATTAATGAAAGAAAGGATAAAAACTATATGACCATTTCAGCAGATCAAGAAAAAACATCTGACAAAATTCTTCCATTCATGATAAGAAACCTCAACAAAGTAGGGACAGAAGGAACATACCTAAACATCATAAAGGCCATCTATGAAAAAGCCACAGTTAATCATCCTCACTGGGGAAAAACTAAGAGCTTTTCCTCTATGGTCAGGAACAAGACAGGAATGTCCATTCTCACCACTACTATTCAGCATAGCACTGGAAGTCCTAGCCCCATCAATCAGACAACAGATAGAAATAAAAGGCATCCAAATCAGCAAGGAAGAAGTAAAGCCTTCACTATTTGCACATGACATGATACTATATATAGAAAACCCAAAGGGCTCCACCAAAAAATCGCTACAGCTGATACACGAATTCACTAAAGTTGTAGGATACAAAACCAATGTACAGAAATCTATTGCATTTCTATACACCAATAATAAAGCAGCATAAACATGACACAAAGAAATGTAAAGACAGTCCATGCTCACAGATTGGAAGAACAAATATTATTTACCATATTATCTATACTACCCAAAGCAATAATGCAATCCTTATGAAATTATCACCAGCATTTTACACAGAGGGAAAACCATCTTAAAATTTGTATGGAAACAGAAAAGGCCCTGAATAGCCAGAGGAATGCTGAAAAAGAAAACCAAAGCTTGGAGGCATTATAATTCCGGACTTCCAGTTATTACAATCCTGTAGAAAACCTGTATAAAACAGCATGGTGCTGGCACAAAAATAGACACATAGATCAATAGAACAGTAAACTGAAAGATGAGCCCAAAATTACATGATTAATTAATCTTTGACAAAGCAGGAAAGAATATCCAATGGGAAAAAGTCTCTTCAACAAATGGTGTTGAGAAAACTGGACAACCACATGCAGAAGAATGAAACTTACACCACACACCAAAAGAAATTCAAAATGTAATAAACACTTAAATGGGAGACCTTAAACCATAAAACTCTAGAGGAGAACAAAGGTAGTAACCTCTTTCACATTGGCCATAGGAACTTCTTTCTAAATATGTACCCTAATGCAAGGGAGAGAAAAGCAAAAATGAACTATTGGGAATTTATCAAGATAAAAAGTGAACTGCACAGTGAAGAAAACAATCAACAAAACTAAATGGCAATCTTTAGAATGGGAGAAGATATTTGCAAATGACTTATCTGATAAAGGGTTAGTATGCAAAATATATAAAAAACTGTGTCACCTATTTGGCTCAGTCAGACGAGCATGTGACTCTTGATCTCAGGGTCATGAGTTCAAGCCCCACGATGAGTGCAGAGATTACATACATACATACATACATACATACATAAGCTTAAAGAGACTCAGAACAAAACAATCCTTTTAAAATATACATAAAGAACGTATAAAACTCAACACACCCACAAATGAATAATCCAATTAAAAAACAGGCAGAAGGGGCACCTGGGTTCCTCAGTCAGTTAAGCATCCAACTTTTGATTTTGGTTCAGGTTATGAATTCAGGATTGTGAGATTGAGCCCCACACTGGGCTCTCTGCTGGAGCCTGCTTAAGAATCTCTCTCTAGGGGCGCCTGGGTGGCTCAGTGGGTTAAGCCTCTGCCTTCAGCTCAGGTCATGATCCCAGGGTCCTGGGATCAAGCCCCAGGGTCCTGGGATCAAGCCTCTGCTCAGCAGGGAGCCTGCTTCCTTCTCTCTCTCTCTGCCTGCCTCTCTGCCTACTTGTGATCTCTGTCTGTCAAATAAATAAATAAATCTTAAAAAAAAAAAAAAAGAATCTCTCTCCATAACTCTTCCCCTGCCCCTCCCCACTCTCTCTGTCTCTCTCTTCCCTTCTCCAAAATAAAAAAAATAAGTAGGCAGAAAACATGAATAGAATTTTTCCAAAAGAAGACATCCGGATGGCTAACAGATACATGAAAATATGCTCAACATCACTCATTATTGGGGAAATGCAAATCAATACTACAATTAGATACCACCTCACACCTCTTAGAATCTAAAATAAACAACACAAAGAACAGGTGTCGGTGAGGATGTGTAAAAAGGAAAACCGTCTTGCATTGTTGGTAGGAATGCAAACTGGTGCACCCAGTCTGGAAAAAGTATGGAACTTCCTCAAGAAGTTAAAAAAACTACCCTGTGGGGGCTACCCAAGTGGCCTAGCTGTTAAGCGTCTGCCTTCGACTCAGGTCATGGTCCCGGGGTCCTGGGATCAAGCCCAGAGTCAGGCTCCCTGCTCAGCAGGAAGCCTGCTTCTCCTTTTCCCACTCCTTTTGTTCTTAAAACAAAAACAACGACAACAACAACAAAAAACTACCCTATGATCCAGCAGTTGTACTATTAGGTTTTTACTCAAGCAATACAAAAACATTAATTCAAAGGAATACATATACCCTGATATTTATAGCAGCATTATCTGCAATAGCCACATTACAGAAACAGCCCCTGTGTCCATCTACTGATGAGTGGTAAGGAAGAGATGGTATATATACAATGGAGTATTACTCAGCCGTAAGAAAGAATGAAATCTTGCCATTTGCAACAACATGTATGGAGCAAGAATTATGCTAAGCAAAATAAGTCAGTCATAAAAAGATAAACACCTTATGACTTCACTCATGTGGAATTTAGGAAACAAAACATATGAGCAAAGGGGAAAAAAGAGAGAGAGAAACCACAAAACAAAGTCTTAACTATAGAGATCAAACTGATGGCTACCAAAGGGGAGCTGCACAGGGGGAATGGGTTAAATAGATGATGGGGATTAAAGAGTACTTATCGTGGTGAGCACAGGGTGCGTGGAATTGCTGAATCACTATATTATACACCTGAAACTGTTATTACTGCACGTGCTAACTGGAATTTTTTATAATATATTTTATTTATTTGACAGAGAGAGAGAGAGAGAGAGAGCACAAACAAGGAGAACAGTAGGCAGACGGAGAGAGAAAAGCAGACTCCCTGATGAGCAAGGAACCCAGTGTGGGGCTTGATCACAGGACCCTGGGATCATGACCTGAGCCAAAGACAGACGCTTAACCGACTAAGCCACACAGGTGCCCCAAGAGGGAAAATATTTTAAGGATATTACTTATTTATTTTGAGAAAGAGAGAAAGATAGAGATTAACACGCGTGGGGGGCGGGGAAAGGCAGAGGCAGAGGGAGAAGCAGACTCCCATCTGAGCAGGAAGCCTCATATGGGGCTCCATTCCAGGACCCTGGGATCATAACCTGAGCCAAAGGCAGACGCTTATCCAATTGTGCCACCCAGGCACCCCATGTTAACCAGAATTTTAATAAAAATGTAGAAAAAAAATAAAACAGTATGAGAATATATGGAAGGGAGCTTAAACTAATGGGGGTGGGGTGGCAAAGAGAAACCTAAGAAATTCTATATTTGAGTCACAAACTGAAATTGGCCATGCTCAGTGACTAGGAAGTGGAGGTTCAGGGAGTCATTTTTTTTAATTAAAGATTTTATTTATTTATTTGTCAGAGAGAGAGCACAGGAGTGAGCACAGACAGACAGAGTGGCAGGCAGAGGCAGAGGGAGAAGCAGGCTCCCTGCTGAGCAAGGAGCCCGATGTGGGACTCGATCCCAGGACACTGGGATCATGACCTGAGCCGAAGGCAGCCGCTTAACCAACTGAGCCACCCAGGCGTCCCTCAGGGAGTCATTTAATTTAGCTATCTGGGGATATTGAATTGATTTATTCAGAAGTCAAATTTGTATTGAGCCCTTACTATGTGCAGGTACTCTGTTACCTAAAGATAAAGTAATGAACAATATATATTAAGATCCCCAAATAAGGAATCTTACAAACTAGTCTAGAAATATGATAAGCAGGGACGCCTGGGTGGCTCAGTTGGTTGGGCGGCTGCCTTCGGCTCGGGTCATGATCCCAGCGTCCTGGGATCGAGTCCCACATCGGGCTCCTTGCTCAGCAAGGAGCCTGCTCCTCCCTCTGCCTCCGCCTGCCTCTCTGTCTGCCTGTGCTCTCTCCCTCTCTCTAACTAATAAATGGATAAAATCTTAAAAAAATATTATAAGCACAAATTAAAATGTCATATTGAGATCAACTATGAAGAAATCAACAGGGTGTTATGTCATAGAATAGGGGGAAACTCAGAGAAGGACACTTCCAAGCTAAATGATAAGAAGCCAGCCAGTAGAAATTGCATTTTCAGCAGCATAAAAAGTTCCTGATACACTGCTGGCATCAGTGACAGAAAGGAAGTATGTATGGCTTAAACATGATGAGTTGTACACGAAGAGTTAGTGCTGAGATTGGAGAGGTATGCCAGGGTTTATGGTGAGATATTTTCATTTTAAATTTTTTTTTAAGATTTTATTTATTTATTTGACAGAGATCACAAGTAGGCAGAGAGGCAGGCAGAGAGAGGGGGAAGCAGGTTCCCTTCTGAGCACAGAGCCCAATGCAGGGCTTGATCCCAGGACCCTGAGATCATGGCCTGAGCCAAAGGCAGACGCTTAAACCATTGAGCCACCCAGGCACCCCAAGTAAGTGAGATATTTTTAAATAGGAAGATGACATGAAAATTTACAGCTAATAGGTCACTTGAGTTTGCCACGTAGAGTAAGGACTGGATAAGTTATGTGGAAATGAGGCCAGTTAAAAGTCTTGTAGCAGTCCAGACAAGAGATGATGGGTTTCAGCTAGCATCCTGATTGTAGAGATGAAAAAAATGAGACAGAGTAGAGGTATGTTCTGAAAGTAAGATGACAAATCTTAATGTAATACACAGAGACTATGTCATAAACCAGCAAGTACTGTAACATTGTCAAGTACACTAAAAAAATTTTTTTTAATAAATAATTTTTCCATTTGGTTTGTTAAAAAAAGTGAAGTCTTACTAATGACTTGAATATAAAGTTAAAAAAAATCAAGGATGACTCCCAGTTTCCTGTCATGAGCAACGGAATGGATATTAACATTTATTTCTATGGATATGAATGTGTTTGAAGCCAGGTGCAGAGTCCATAATTCTTTATTGACCGTTTTAGGATTGAGATATCTGAGATATTACAATATAATTCTTAAGTAGATAATTGGATTCATACATTTGAAACTCAAAAATAGTTGAGCTAAAGATAAAAGTTCTACATCTACAGAATAGTGTGATTCTCATCCCTGGCTGCAAATGAGAATAACCAGGAAAGCTTTTAAAAATACTACGGTTCAGGTTCCATTCCCAGCATTTCTGTCTACTTGGTGTGTAATGGCCATTGCCATTTTTCAAAAGGTCCCTAGGTGATTCTATATTGCAGCTAGAACTGAGAAGCATGGACATAGATAGAAATGGATTAGTTCTCCAGAGAAGGCATAGAGTGAAGGCAGAGGAATGAGACCGAAAGAGCAAAGGTTTTCAGAATTGAGATTTTTGAGCCTTTTAATACCATAATCTCTTGGGGGTACTGGTTAAAGATGGGTTCCTAGGCTTAATTCAGAGCTCTTAAACCAGAACTTCTGGAATGCCCAAGAATCTAAATTTTAACAAGCTTTCAAAGTGATTTTAGTGTATACTAATGTTTGGGAAACACTCATTTAGAAGTAGGGTAGGAGTAGTCAGGGGGATACAGAAGCAAACTGGGAGAATACAGTATCATAAAGACATGAGAGGGCAATGTTTCAAGGAGGGAGAAGTCGACTATGATGAAAGCTGGTGAGAGGTCAAACAGATGTTAAGGAAGAACTGACCATATCTGGCAACACTGAGATCACGGTGATTTTGGCAAGGGCGATCACTGTCAGTGAAGAGAAGAGATGGGAGACTAGAACAGACAGTTTGAAGGATGAATGGGAGGTGAGGAACTGGTGACAGCAGAAGTAGTCCTCTAAGAGATTTGGGTTTGTAGGCAAGCAGAAAAAGCAGTCAATTGCTGGAAGACTGTGGGAGTTTTATGATTGTTTTCAAATAGCAAACACCAGCATTTACTTTTATGTTGATGATAATAATCAAGGTGGAGGCAAGAAAATTAACAAAAAAAAGGACAATTTTTTTTCTTCAGAGATTAGGTGGCCTTTGATGAGTGTAAAGACACATCTTCCATTGTAAGAATCCTGAATGACACAATAGTTGTAATGGTAATTAAATTTACAAGTGGAAATATTAGGGAGTTCCCAATCCATCATTTCTATTCACCAAATGAAGTGTAATGGAAATTCACCAACTGAGAAAATGCGGGGATGAATGTGAAGACTTGAAACATTTATAATTTGTATAAAATTACCTCTGGTTGGACCACCGAAAGAGCATTCCTGCTCAAAACCGAAGTGTTTAATATGGCAGGAATCATATTAAAATCATTTTATTGCTAAGGAGATAATTAGTACCTTGTGGTTTAAAGCAATCTCTCCTGCATAATGGAAATCTGGAATTTCAACTGAGCAACTGTTACTTTTAAATAGATACTTCTTCATAAGCAAAGTTTGGTACCTACCTACAGGTAGTCCTGTGGCTGACCAATATAAGGCTTCTATATGAATTAGGATACAATTTTTACAACAAAATATCATTGGCCATCTAAATGTTTAATATAGAAATGGAGAAAACTTATTTCATATGAGGAGCTCACATCTGGGAAATCTACGCAGTTTCCATTTCATCTACTCTACTGTAGGTATATAGTAGCCATATAGACAGGTTAAATTAGCACAAAGTTCCACAGTTAGAAAAGGAATTTGGAATTAGAGTCTGTCCTACAAAGCTTATGCTCTGTGTACAATATGTAACAGAGTTATTACACTTAAGATTCAGTGAATGTGGGGCACCTGGGTGGCTCGGTGGGTTAAAGCCGCTGCCTTCGGCTCAGGTCATGATCCCAGGGTCGTGGGATCAAGCCCCGCATCGGGCTCTCTGCTCTGCGGACAGCCTGCTTCCTCCTCTCTCTCTGCTTCTCTGCCTACTTGTGATTTCTGTCTATCAAATAAATAAATAAAATCTTAAAAAAAAAAAAAAGATTC
>ML095548.1:30195-51069 GCA_003697995.1 Taxidea taxus jeffersonii
GGCCAGCCTTCTTCCTCCTTTCTCTTCTGTTTTTTTCCCACTTTTTGTTTTTTTTCTATAAAAAAAAAAAAAAAATCTTAAAAAAAAAAAAAAAGATTCAGTGAATGCAGCATTACATGATCTCCAAAGCCTAGGGAAAGAGCAATCTTCTTTTACAAATATATTCCTTATCTGGCGGGAGGCTGAGAAATTTTTAATAAAACTGTAGTAATTGACTTGGTCTGGGTTTCCTACTTAAACAAGATGCAATATTAAAAGAGTGCCATGACTCTGAGACCCATAAAGGTATGAATATTTGTCTTACTCACCATTGCATATGTGGTACTCAGGACACAAAGTTTGGCATGATATATATTGAATATTTTCTAAGTGATTTACAACTCAATGATTAAGACATGCCATGGTGACTAATGTTTATTATTTCAAGATTTTCAGTACATTTCTCCGTATAAGAAAAATTAAAATGCTATATATGTGAGCTAATAATATACTGTTCATATATACACAGAAGACAGATATATACATATGCCATAGAACAAATATAGTTTAAAATACAAAAATAAGCAAGCGAAGGATGCATAACAATTCCTTAGGAGGAACACAGAACGTTATTTCCAAGAGGCGGTGTAATAGAATAAATTTTTTTTAAAGATTTGTTTATTTGGTAGAGAGACACAATGAGAGAGGGAACACAGCAGGGGGAGTGGGAGAGGGAGAAGCAGGCTTCTTGCTGAGCAGGCAGCCTGATGCAGAGCTCGATCCCAGGACCCTGGGATCATGACATGAGCTGAAGGCACATGCTTAACGACTGAGCCACCCAGGTGCCCGTAGACTAAACATTTTTTGATGTTGGACATACTTACACTCTTAGATTTCCACCTATGACATGGGTAAATTTGGGCAAATTACTTAACCTCTGGACTAGTTTTCCTCATCTGTAAAATAATTACAGTACCCATCTCAGGGTTATTCTGAGGATTACATCAGATAATGCTGGAAAAGATACAGTACAATGCTATGTACATAGTAACAACTCACTAAATATTATATCTTATTTTATTAGTTCCATCTCAACCCTTTATCAGTAAGACCTTATTTTATTAGGTCTGGCTGAATAACATGTGGGTGCAGGCCACAAGGCAAAATAAGATTACTTGTGGTGTTCCCTTCTTTCATTCCTGTAGATTAACCAGGCTGAAAAGTACAGAAGCAACCTTAAAGAGCCACTGTGCTTTATGAAAAGACCTAGGAGAAAGAAAATAATTTCCCATTGTATTTATCAGCACCAACTTGGCTGATCGAGTAAACAATTTGGAAATGACAGGTCAAATGAATAAAAGAGCAATTAAAGAATGAGATCCCTGCTGATATAAATCTTACCAAAATGATTTTCAAATAGTATCAAAAGTACCTAAAAACAAGTACAGAAAACAATGAAATATATCCTTATGCCATATTGTTTGTTAAAAAAAATACTTTGAGGGGCGCCTGGGTGGCTCAGTGGGTTAAGGCCTCTGCTTTTGGCTCAGGTCATGATCCCAGGGTCCTGGGATAGAGCCTTATCAGGCTCTCTGCTGAGCAGGGAGCCTGCTTCTCTCTCTCTCTCTCTCTCTCTGCCTGCTTCTCTGCCTAGTGATCTCTGTCTCTCAAATAAATAAATAAAATCTTAAAAAAAAAAACTTTGAGAGGTGCCTGGGTGGCTCAGTCCCTTCAGTGTCTGACTTGGATTCTGTTCAGATCATGATGTCATGGGTAGTGAGACGGAGCCCTGAGTCAGACTCCACACTCAGTATGGAAGTGACTTAAAAGTTCTCTCCCTCTGCTCCTTCCCCTATCACTATCTCTCAAGTAAATAAACAAACCTTTTAAAAAATAAAAATAAAATAGACAAGGCTTTAAAAAAAAACTTTTGGTTAACATTTCCATAGAACAGAAACTATCAGAGCTTCAGGGGCACCTGCATGGCTCAGTGGGTTAAGCCTCCCACTCTTGATTTTAGCTCAATTCATGATCTCAGAGTCAAGAGATGGAGCCCCACGCTGGGCTCCCTGAGCAGGGAGTCTGCTTAAGATTCTCTCCCTCTATTCTACCCTTCCCATCCTTGAGCTCTCTCTCACTCTCTTGGGGGGGAAAAAACCATCAGAGCTCCAGAGATTTATTAATGGTATATCTAAAACAAATCAAACCATAAACACAAAAGCATTACATTTAAACTAACCTGAAATATTCGAAAACTTCACACTAAGAAAGACGTCAAAAATGATTGTTTATAAAATAAGTTATTTCAGGAAAATATAAAATTTTATGAAATGTAATTTTATATATAAAGTATCTGACTAATACATGAATAGATATATTTTCTCCATGCAAATGTAATGTACAACTATCCAAACTAAATGGTATTATTTTTCAAATAGGATTGTTGGGACCAACTAGCAGAAATGAGTTTTCAATGACAACTCTAATACTGGGAGGTAAATGTTAAAACTTGGATTGCAAAACATGAGCATGAAGAATGATAAATTTCAACAGCAAAATTTAATATTATAAACATATAGTAAATATCTTTTTTAATGCATCAGCCAGAAGCCAGCAACAGATTTACTTTGTAAAGCTCTTAACAAAAAAGATGTCTTTATCATTTCCATACCACCAGGGCCTACAACAGCAACAACTGATATTTAGTAAATGCTTGGAAGTGGGGTTTTTTTATTATTGAAGTAGAAATACATACAATGTTATGCTAGTTTCAGATGTATAACATATTCATTCAACATTTCTGTACAGTACTCAATGCTCACCATATAGTTACCATTTGCCACCATACAATGTTATTACATTATTGACTATATTCCCTATGCTGTACTTCTCATCCCTGTGGTTTATTGTACCCTTTAATCCCCTTTATCTATCTCATCCATCTCCCCACCCAACTTCCTTCTGGAAGCCTCCAGTTTGTTCTCTAAATTTAAGAGTCTCTTTTCTTGTTTCACATTTGTCTTTTGAATTCCACATATAAGTGAAATCATGTGGTTTTTGTCTTTCTCTGTCTGACTTACTTCACTTAGCGTAATACCCTCAAGGTCCATCAATGTTGTCACAAAAGGCAAGATCCCAATCTTCTTAGTGGCTAGTGTTCCATCACACACACACATACACACACACACACACTTTTATCTATTTATCTATCCATGGACATTTAGATTACTTCCGTATCTTGACTATTGTAAATGCTGCAATAAACATAGAGATGCATATGTCTTTTCAAATCAGCATTTTTGTTTTCTTTCAGTAAATACCCAGAAGTGGAATTACTGGATCATGCAGTATTTTTTTTAAAGATTTATTTATTTATTTCACAGAGAGAGAGAGAGAGTGAGACAGCACAAGCAGGGGGAGCGGCAGAGGGAGAGGGAGAAGCAGGGTCCCCACTGAGCAGGGAGCCTGATGCGGGGCGGATCCCAGGACCCCGGATCATGACCTGAGCTGAAGGCAGACACAACCGGCTAAGCCACCATTGGGTCCCCTGGGATCATATAGTACTTTTATTTTTAATTTGTTGAGGAACCTGCAAAGTGCTTTCCATAGTGGCTGCACCAATTTACATTTCCACCAATTGTGAATGAGGGGTTCCCTTTTCTCCACATCCTTGCCAACACCTGCTATTTCTTGTCTTTTTTTATTCTAGCCATTCTGACTGATCTGAGGTGATATTTCATTGTGGTTTTGCATTTTCCTGATGATGAGTGATGTTGAGCATCTTTTCCTGTCTGTTGCCCTTCTATATGTCCTTTTTGGAAAAAATGTCTGTTCAGGTCCTCTGTTCATTTTTTTTTAATGTTTCAAATTTTCATTTAAATTCTAGTTAGTGGGGAAGGTGGTTCCTGGGTGGCTCAGTCTGTTGAGCATTCAACTCTTGATTTCAGCTGAGGTCATGGTCCTGGGGTCATGGGATTGAGCCCAAGTTGAGCTCCATGCTCAGCAGGGAGTCTGCTTAAGATTATCTCTCTCCCTCTGCCTTTTATTTTTTTTTTTTAAGATTTTATTTATTTATTTGACAGAAAGACACAGGAAGAGAGGGAATACAAGCAGGTGGAGTGGCAGAGGGAGAAGCAGGCTTCCCGCTGAGTAGGTAGCCTGATGCTGGTCTCCATCCCAGGACTCTGGGATCATGACCTGAACAGAAGGCAGACACTTAATGGCTAAGCCACCGAGACACCCCTCTCCTTTTCCCTTTGCCCCTTCCTCCCCACTCCCTCTCAAATAAATAAATAAATCTTTTAAAAAGATAAATTCTAGTTAGTTAACATATGATGCAACATTAGTTTCAGGAGTAGAATTTAGTGATTCATCACTTACATATAACACCCACTGGTCATCACAAGTGCTCTCCTTAATGCCCGTCACCCATTTAGCTCATCCCCTGCCCATCTCTCTCCAGCAACCCTCAGTTTGTTTCCTATTGTTAAGAGTCTTTTATGGTTTGCCTACTTCTTTTTCTCCTACCCCCTATGTTCATCTGTTTTGTCTCTTAAATTCCACACGAATGAAATCATACAGTATTTGTCTTTCTCTGATTATTTTGCTTAGCATAATACCCTCTGGCTCCATCCATGTCATTGCAAATGGCAAGATTTCATTCCTTGTTGTGGCTGAGTAATATTCCATTGTGTATATATACCACATCTTCTTTATTCATTCATCAGTGGATGGACATTGGGGCTCGTTCCATAATTTGACCATTGTTGATAATGTTGCTATAAACATCGGGGTGCATATGCCCCTTCAAATCCACATTTTTGTATCTTATGGGTAAATACCTAGTAATGTAACTGCTGGGCCATAGTGTAGTTCTATTTTTAACTTTTTGAGGAACCTCCATATTGTTTTCCAGAAAGGCTGTACTAGTTTGCATTTCCACCAACTGTGTGAGTGGATTCCCTTATCTTTGAATCCCTGCCAACACCTGTTGTTTCCTGTGTTGTTAATTTTAGCCAAGCTGACAGGTGTGAGGTGGTATCTCATTGTAGTTTTTTTTTTTTTTTAAGATTTTATTTATTTATTAGTCAGAGAGAGAAAGAGAGAGCACGAGCACAGGCAGACAGAGAGGCAGGCAGAGAGGCAGAGGGAGAAGCAGGCTCCCTGCCGAGCAAGGAGGCCGATGTGGGACTCGATCCCAGGATGCTGGGATCATTACCTGAGCCGACGGCAGCCGCTTAACCAACTGAGCCACCCAGGCGTCCCTCTCATTGTAGTTTTGATTTGTATTTCTCTGATGATGAGTGAGTGATGTTGAGTATCTTTTCATGTGTCTGTTAGCCATCTGGATGTCTTCTTTGGAAAAATGTCTAATCATGTCTTCTGCCCATTTCTTAAGAGGAATATTTATTTTTTGGGTGTTTGATAAATTCTTTATAGACTTTGCAGGAGGAAAGAATATTCAACGGAAATAAAGAGAGTCTCTTCAACAAATGGTGTTGAGAAAACTGGACAGCAACATGCAGAAGAATGAAACTGGACCCCTTTCTTACATGATACACAAAGAGAAATTCAAAGTGGATTAAAAACCTACATATGAGGGGCGCCTGGGTGGCTCAGTGGGTTGGGGCCTCTGCCTTCGGCTTGGGTCATGGTCCCGGGGTCCTGGGATTGAGCCCCACATGGGGCTCTCTGCTCGGCGGGGAGCCTGCTTCCCCCTCTCTCTCTGCCTGCCTCTCTGCCTACTTTCAATCTCTCTGTGTCAAATGAATGAATAAAATAAAGAAAAAAAAAAAACCTACATGTGAGACACAAAGTCATATAAATCCAAGAGGAGAACACAGGCAGTAACCTCTTTGACATTGGCCGTAGCAACTTCTTACTAAACACATTTCCTGAGCCAATGGGAACAAAAGCAAAAATGAACAATTGGGACTTCATCAAGATAAAAACTTCTGTACAGGGAAGGTAACAATCAACAAAACTAAGGCGAATATCACAATGGGAGAAGATATTTGCAAATGACCTATCTGATAAAGGGTTAGCATGCTAAATCTATAAAGAACTTATCAACCTCTTTTCATTTGTCAATTGGATTGTCTGGGGTTTTTTAGTGTTGAGTTGAGTTGTATAAGTTCTTCATATGTTTTGGATATTAAACCCTTATTGGATATATTGTTTGCAAATATCTGCTCCACTCAATAGGTTGCTTTTTTGTTTTATGATTTCCATTAATGTAGAAAAGACTTTTATTCAGATGTCCCAATAGTTTATTTTTGCTTTTGTTTTCCTTGTCTGAGGGGACACATTCATAAATGATGTTGCTAAGACCAATGTCCAAGAAATTACTATTTTTCCTTTTCAGAGTTTTATAGTTTTATGTCTCACACATTTAGGTCTTTAATCCATTTTGAGCTTTCTTTAATGGAAAAGACTATCTTTTCCCCATTGTTCTTTCTTCTTTGTCAGATTAATTGACCATACAGGTATGGATTTATTTTTGGCCTCTCTATCCTGTAATTCTAGGCCACAACTTCCTGACGAAGAATGGAAGAGCGGCAATACACAAATTCTAAAATCTTTTATGGCAATAAATCTTCTATGATTATACCTATGACTGTACATTAACTATTCCTTATACAGTAAAAACCTGGAAATTTTGGTGGTACAAAACAACAAGAAATTATAACAGTATTTTGTTTATTGGTACATTTGTACATTTTATAAAAAATGTATATTTCATACATGTTTCTTCACTAATCAGCATGATTATGTACAATTTATAATTTGGATTATAGCATTATACTAATTTCTATTAATACTAATCTTAAATTTTAAAGATTATGAATGAGAGATAAACATAAGTAAAAATATACAAATTGCATTATTTATAATTCAATTATAAAAAAGCATCTAGTTCAATGATTCACATGATTCTGCTCTCTCTCCCTTCTTTATATTTAATTTTTAACCTTCCCATATTTTCTTCAGAGTAAATGAGTCATCTTCCCACAGAAGACATTCAGCTGCTTTGGTAACTCAGGCTAACTTGAGTTTTGTTTTTTTTTAAAGGAAAATTTTTTAAGCATTTTTAAAAAAGATTTTATTTATTGATTTGACAGGCAGAGATCACAAGTAGGCAGAAAGGCAGGCAGAGAGAGAGGGAAGCAGGCTCCCCGCTGAGCAGACAGCCCCATGCGGGGCTCGATCCCAGGACCCTGAGATCATGACCAGAGCCGAAGGCAGAGGCTTTAACCCACTGAGCCACCTAGGCGCCCCGCTAACTTGGTTTTTAATTTGTTTTCTGATGGACAATATGACGTGCTTTGGAAGGCATTAAAATAAATGATTCTAAATGTTTAAGTTGTTTTAAGTCAATACAATTTACCATAAAAAAGGAATGAAATAAATAAAAACCTTTACCTGTTTGGAGAAGATACAATCCATAATTGAAAATGTCAACTCTGATTAAAAAAATCATACATATTTAAAATTAAATGTGTTGTATATGGCTCAAATTTTATATTCACCATGGTAGCCTGAAAGAATGAGTATGCTTTGAGCTTAAAACGAAAAGGGGAGGGGGCGCCTGGGTGGCTCAGTGGGTTAAAGCCTCTGCCTTCTGCTCTGCCCGCATCGGGCTCTCTGCTCAGCAGGGAGCCTGCTTCTTCCTCTCTCTCTGCCTGATTCTCTGCCTACTTCTGATCTCTGTCTGTCAAATAAAAAATTAAAATCTTAAAAAAAAACAAAACAAAACGAAAAGGTGAGTTGCTGTCTAGCAAGGGGAGAATGGACTAACATCAACACCATGAAAAACAGGTGGTTTCCTAAGCATTCCAAAAAACGGAAGTGTTATGCATTAATATTTGCTAATTTAACATTCCATTAACTTGTTTGGATTTTATGAATACATGCCTTATTATTCACGAATTTACTTTAAAATTACATGGTCATGTGTGTTTAAAATAGATTTTTAAAATAAAATAAAAGTATGAGATAATATTAATCAGAGCATAAAGCTCATCTTTAAAAACCATAAAAGCAGGGGGGGTTGGGGAAATGGATCAAATAGGTGATGGGAATTAAGGAGTGTACTTTCATTATAAGCATCAAGTGATGTATAGAACTGTTGAATCACTATATTGTACACCTGAAATATAACCCCCTATGTTAACTGGAATTAAAATAATAATTTAAAAAATAAATAAAGCCATAAAAGAAAATCTCCAAGTCCTTAATGAAGTAGAACACAATGCAGAAGAGAGACCTATTAAAAAATGTTAAGTACCAATTATAAAGACCTTAAAGCATCACTTAAAATATCAAACTACTATTGTATAATAAACTGGTAGTAATATAAAGCTTGAACAACAGTAAAGCTTTATTACTAAAACTGGCCACTCGACCAGCAGGATCAGCATCACTTAGGAGTTTCTTAGAAATGCAGAATCTCAAAGCCCATCCTTGAACTGTTGAATGAACTGGTATTTGGTCAATAAGGTCACTAGGTAATCCATATGCATATTAAAGTGCAAGAATCACTGTCCTATTTCATAATTTTAATTATTACTTCATAAATTATACAGTATTGTTTTTTATTTCTTTGCATTAGAAGTGAATGAGCTACCTGAACAAAGTTCTAGAAAATTCAATCTGCTATCTGAAAAATCTATTTTTATTTATACATTTGCATATGTACAAACCCAATAAATTTCTCTCTTATTTAGGTAGATACTTGATGAATATTAATGGCATACAGTAAAAGTGAATTAATTTTTTCTAATCCTAAAGTGGCAGGGTAATAAAAATTATATATTTGCGAATCAAAGAAAATAGTTTACAACAATTTCTTCAAATTTTTTAGAAGATCATTTTAAAGAATATTCTTTTTACAAATGATAACTTTAAAATGATTCAATCAGCAACTTCCCATCCTAAACTACTGATGTTAGAATTCTCATAACTTCTAAAAACCCTGATTTTCCAATGTAGTAGGACTCTACTTTGCTAAAACCGCTGGAGCCTTGCATAAAACACAAATACACACTGTGGAAATTCCAAGCTATTTAAACACAATAAGCATAGGGATTTCTGTCATTTTAAAATGCAGAAACAGGAGACATTATGCGTTAAGGACCAGAAGATATCTAGGCATTTCCAAAGTAGTTCAATATACAGCAATGTATAAAAGGGAACCCAGTCCCTCAGAGCACTCTGGATGCTGAGATAGTTTTCCTGAGAACCTTAGAACCCATCCTTGAACTGCTGAATCAATTGATATTTGGTCAATAAGGTCACTAGGTGATCCATATGCATATTAAAGTATAAGAATCACTGTCCTATAGCATAATTTTAATTATTACTTCATAAATTATACAGTATTGTTTTTTATTTTTTTGCATTAGAAGTGAATGAGCTAAGTACATTCCATGTACAACATCAAAATTTACTAAAACGAATACAAAGAAATCAAAATTCTATGATAAACTTAGAGTACTTTTCAAACAACTTGTGCCAAATATTTACTTACAAAAGTACTTCTTCAAATCTGAGACTTTAGGGTGAGTAACTATAAAACAGGGGCAATATAATCTTTTATGTTATTTACCTGAATATCTTCCACTTTTAGGATGAGTAACAATTATGAATAAATGATAGTCATTTTAATAAAGTATGTAGAATTTTTAACAACTAGGATTACTTGAAAATGAAAGGTTATTTTTTAATCAAATTTCTTAAGGGTAATTCAATCATATACCTCACACTAAAGTCTATAATACAAATAATCACGATGTGACCTATCCTATCTTTTATTTTATGTGAAGGTTTATCTGACACATATATATATGAAGAATTTAACTTATGAAAACCTGATTTATTTTGTGAAGATATCTTAGGAAATTACTGTGTTTTAAAGAAAACATTATCTATTGAAAATAACATGATGTAAAGAGAATCTGGACTCTTAAACAACTTACGTGGAATATCCTCTTGAAGTCTACTTTTCCATAGTAGAGAATATAGACACAAGCTACCAAATACCTAGAAAAGATGGATGCTGTGATGTTGAGAGAAGAAATAGAGAGGGAGAAAAGAAATCTCAGACTTTAATTTTTTCATTCAACTTTATCCACAGTTTGCATCGGTAATATACATTTAGTGTTCCATTTATTTTTAAATGCATCAGAAAATCAATTATGATAGATCTGTGACCAATACAAAGATTTCTGATTCTTCAAAAAATTCACTTAGAAAAGTCAATAAACTAGCATTCTGTAGAGATCATTATTAAACAAATGGTAATGCATTTTTACTTATTTCAATTCTAACATATCCAACATGACTTCTTTCTTGTGCCATACAGTAATAAAATTTAGCAGATGTAGCTATCTACTACATTTTTTAGGGCCTAATAAAATATTTCAGTTTGATTATTTAACCCTCTTCAAATCACAAATCCAATTCAAATAATTATAATCATTCTTAACTCAGTAACTGATGAAGTAAATATAAAATAACCGTAAGGACCATCTAGAATAAAATTTACACTTATTTAAAAACTAATAATAGAAACACATTAGAGCCTTGGTAAAATGTTTCCTTGGGGACTATGCTGAGAAAGTGACTTAGAGGCGGTGTTGCCTTCTGGCACTACAGTAAATAAACTAACATGATATAGACCTCAGATGGACCCATCTTAAATGGAATTTTGCTTTGCAGTAAAGAATGCTACAGTACGGTTCTGGTGTATTTTCCCTTTAAGGTAATAACTGACAAGTAAATGAAATGCAATAAGAAAATGGCCTATAATTTCACTAATATTTCAGTGATACAAAACAGGAAAATATTTGTAAAATAACTTCCAGGTTGATTAATAAGAGGACTTCTACAGCATGATAACTAAGAAAGGCATATGGATGATTGCTGTAGCTTTTACCGGTCATGTTATTTGTAACATTGTCAAATTTCTACAACAAAAACTAACAACTTAAGATATTTATTTGCCATTTCTTACCTTTGTTACCCAAGTTTTCACTAGGGAGATTGATTATGCCAATGAAGTTTTTTTTTTTTTTTAAGATCCAACTGAAAAATAGTAACTAATTAGCTTAAATATTTAAAGTAATAAATTACTAATAATTTAATTTTTAAACCTTATAGTCACAAAAAGCTTTAATTCTTCAAAAGCTCCAATTTCACACTTGGGGAATGTAAAGAACACATCCATATTCTAATGCCAAAATTTAATTATACAGCTTCATGCCAACTGATCAAAAAAAGCTGAGTTGTTCCTAAACCAACCCTTACTATACCATTTGGCACACTAGTTTTTAACTTTTATATATACCCTTTGAAATACTCAGGCCAACACTTTTAATAAGTTGCATCCATATTAAGAGGTAACAAGTGCAAATAATCACATATTTAAGATATGGTACTTGCTTGGCTACTACAAAAGTAATTATACTAAGGTTCTTCTATAGCAAACTGAGTTATTCATTACAGTAATGTTTTTGAAAAATTCTTGCACTACTACCAACATAAATGCATCCATCTCCAAATTAAACAAGGACTTTGGAACATAGTATACTTATGAAAATATTTATAGACTGGTCTGTTTAATTCAACATCTTATTAATTGAGGATCATAAAATTTACAGGATCCATGGATGGCCAGATTTTAAATAAAAACCTATTCTTCAATTGCTGCTCTCTGAATCTGAATAAAATTAATGACAGCATACTCACATAATGTTACTGAAAGTCAAGACATTAAACCCAAACTTTGGCAGTTTTATCAAAATGTCCTTGATAATTAGTACTTTGCTACTTCTCAAAAACTTTACTGCTTTGTGTAACATTTTCATTACAGAAATAAAATACTCTTCAAATAATACATTTTAAAAGATGATTAAGTTTTGCAAAATTAAATAGCATAAATTAAGCATATTAACATTGTTTTTTTTTTTTTGTTTTGTTTTTGACAACATGACATAACCAATTTAAGGAAAACCGCAGTGGACTAAATAAAAAACCACAAATGTCACAATGTGAGGCACATTTAAATCCTCACATATTACTGACCTTACAAAATCTACTAAAATATTTTAAAGTTCAATTGATTCCATTAACACATAAAAAGAAATTGCAAAAATGCTTAAGACTATATAAGATTCATCAATTACACAGGCACTTCACATGTAAACAATCTACAGTACAACTGAAAATATTTTGGCACCAACCTATAATACTAAAAGAATTTAATATAAAGCCAGAGTTCTGCATTTTCTACTTACTTTTTTCTAGAAAACTAAGACCAAAGATTGAAGAAACTGTGTATAAACTAGAATTAGAAGTGTATTAAATAACTCAAATATAGAATAGTTTTAAATCGGTAAAAAAATGATTACCTCATCCAGGTGTTTACTAGTGCGCTATGATATAAAAAATTAAACCTAAATGATTATTAAATTGAAACCACATTTTAAATTTAGTATCAATCTGGTTTTTGAAAAATAATCAAGGTTATCAACCGACTTAGTAAAAAGAGAATTTGAATTTATCAAAAACTCATATTAAGTTAATCCTGTTTCCCCCAAAAGAAGTTCGGGCAATTCAAATGTAATTTCTATGTTTTAACATGATTTTTTTAAACCTAAGGCTTGACCTAATTAAGTTATTTTTTATTAGAGATTCTTATCATGAATTTAAGATATTTGAAATCACTTCAAATAAATGCAACTATACACTTATGATTTTGAACTGTTACATCAAGCTGTAGAAAGCTGAGATGCCTTGGTTGTAGGTAATTCAAGAAGAGCCTGAACTGTGACACCAACTTTCACAAGACCTCTCTCTTCCAAAATATGATGAGGCAAACAGAGTCTTTCCTGAAAAACAAAATAAATGACATCAGAACATTTGGTTTTTAGTAGTGCAGTAAAGCCTAAACAAGTCAGAACTAGATTTTTAAAACATTCCCTGTAAAACAGCAAGTAAAAAGTACACCATTCTAATTAAATTAAATACTAATTTTTAAAATTGTCTTATTGAGGTGTAATTCACATATAACATTATATTGGTTTCAGGTATAAAACATAATGATTTGAAATATGTATACAGTAAAATGCAAAATGATCATCTCAGTAAGCCTAGCACCATCCATCACCACACAAAGTTAACTTTTAGGATTTACTCTCTTGGCAATATTCTTATTCTAAGCTTATTCTACAATATCACTGACTGTAGTCACTATGCAGTACATTACTCCCGTGACTTATTTATTTTATGACTGAAAGTTTGTACCTCTTTAGCCCCCATCACCTGTTTTCACCTACTCTCCTCTAGCAAACACCATTCTATTCTCTGTATGTATAATGTACATCTTGTTTTTTTTTAGACTCCATATATAAGTGAAAACATACAGGATTTGTTTTTCTCTGTCTGACATAATTTGCTTATCATAGTTTCCTCAAGGTCCATCCATGTCACAAATGGCAAGACTTCATTCTTTTTATGGCTGAGTAATATTCCAGTGTGTGTGTGTGTGTGTGTGTGTGTGTGTGTGTGTGTCTATCACATGTGTATCCATTAATCAGTTGATGGATACTTGGGTTGCTTCAATATCCTGGCTGTTGTAAATAACGCCACAATGATCGCAGGGGTGTATATATCTCTTTGAATTGGTATTTTTGTTTTCTTTGGATAAACTTTCAGAAGTAGAATTGCTGGATCTTATGGTATTTCTATTTTTATTTTTTTGAGGAACCTGCATAGGGTTTTCCATAGTGGCTATACCGATTTACATTCCCACCAACAGGGTATTAGAGTTCTCTTTTCTCCGCATCCTCACCGACATTTTGTCTTTTTGACAGCCATTCTAACAGATGTGAGATGATATCTCATTGTTCTACTTCTACTTCTAAAATGGCTGTTTCTATTTTACAGGCTGTATTTTGATCTGAGGTTGATCTGATCCACATAATAAGCAAATATTTTAAAGTGAGACAGTCATGCTAGATGTTCCCTAAGCTCTCTCTCTTTTTTAAAAAATATTTTATTTATTTATTCATCAAAGAGAAAGAGAGAGAGAACACAAGCAGAGAGTGAAGGGGAAGCAGGCTCCCTGCTGAGCAGAGCCCACATGTGGGGCTCCCGAAGAACAGAGAGAAGCAGGCTCCCTGCTGAGCAAGGATGTGGTACTCGATCCCAGGACCCTGGGACTGAGATCATGACCTGAGCCAAAGGCAGTGGCTTAATGGACTGAGCCACCCAGATGCCCCTCCCTAAGCTCTTCTGTTGGAGTAGAAAGAGCACTACATTTCCAGCCAGGACATCTAAGGGCCATGTGATATGATGTACTAAAAGTAATAAAATTCCCTGAGACTCAGTTTCTTTATCCTGAAGTCAGGACTGTATGAGAAACAAAGTGAATAGTCTGGTGGTAGAAGTGCTTTGTAAACTCCTCAGCCCTATACAAAATTGGCTGCTCTGGTTCATTCATTCTACCAGTTCTGAGGTTCCACGGTCTCCATATGAAGAGATTCAGTACTTTTTTATCTTAAGGTTACTTCCCTCCAGCTGCTAGTGATGTTTTGATGCTTCTTAGTTCCAGTAATGTAGAATTTGATAAGTAACAGCTACCTATTATAAGCACATCACGTGTCATTTGATCTTCATAATTCTGTAAGAAAGGTTTAAACCAACTTTGCATTAGGTGTTCATTAGCCTTCAATGATCCTACTCTAACATTCTTTTTTTTTTTTCTTTTTTGTAAGTAATATCTACTCCCAGCATGGGGCTGAAACTCACAGCTCCGGGATCAAGTGCCACATGCTCTACCAAAGGAGCCAGTCAGACGTCTCTCCTCTAACATTCTTAATGTTTTCAAGGGTTCTGTCTTCACCTCTTCTCTTTTATACTATATCCTCTCTTTGGTATCATCAAAGCTTTATCAAAACTGCAAGGGTTAACTGAAGGGTTTCATGCATTTGCGTATCATCAAAATAATCATCAAAAATAAATCATAAAAAAATAAATCATCAAAAAAATTTGTTAGCTATTTCTGAGGAAACAATGCAGTCCACTGCTTCAGGTGGGATACCCATTCATCTCAGGAAAATAAGCTAGTAATGGACATAGTGAATGGCAAACAGACCATCTACAGGTCCCACCTGGTTTATAACTGTATTATACTTGGACAGCATAGTATTTTACAAATCTAGAAACATTATATTTTTTTAAAGATTTTATTTATTTATGGGGCACCTGGGTGGCTCAGTAGGTTAAGCCTCTGCCTTCGGTTCAGGTCATGATCTCAGGGTCCTGGAATCAAGTCCCACATCTGGACTCTCT
The DNA here is from genome assembly GCA_003697995.1 of Taxidea taxus jeffersonii. Taxonomy (NCBI): domain Eukaryota; kingdom Metazoa; phylum Chordata; class Mammalia; order Carnivora; family Mustelidae; genus Taxidea; species Taxidea taxus. Next base: position 45,529 of record ML095548.1, read on the forward strand.
GCTCAGCAGGGAGCCTACTTCCCCCTCTCTCTCTGCCTGCCCCTCTGCCTACTTGTGAGCTCTCACTGTCAAATAAAGAAATAAAATCTTTAAAAAAAGAGAGATTTTTTTATTTATTTGAGAGAGGGGGCAGGCAAAGAGAAAAGGAGAGAAAAAATTCCCAAACAGACTCCCCACTGAACAGGGATCCCCACACAGGACTCGATCTCAGGCCTGAAATCAAGAGTCGGGTGTTTAACTGAACCACCCAGGCACCCCAAAACATTATACATATATATATATATTTTTAAATCCACTTTTTAAAAAGATTTAATTTTCTTTACTTGAGAAAGAGAGCAAGCAAGCACAAGTAGGGGAAGCAACAAGCAGAGGGAAAGGGAGAGGGAGATGCATAAACCATTCGTGACCTGAGCCAAAGGCAGATGCCTAACCTACTAAGACACCCAGGTGCCCCTAAATCCACTGTTTCTTGAAACGTGGGAAGCCTTGGCAAGACTGGGTTCCTGTTTCCATATGGTAACAACTATATCCTCTACCCTGATGTCTTTCTTTTAAGATTTTATTTATCGGAGAACCAGGCAGAGAGAGGAAGAAGGGAAGCAGGCTCCCTGCTGAGCAGAGAGACCCACACAGGGCTCGATCCCAGGACCCTGGGATCATGACCTGAACCGAAGGCAGAGGCTTTAACCCACTGAGCCACCCAAGCCCCCCACACCCTGATGTCTTTCAAATCCTTACTTCCTGCCATGATCTCTCTACTAAGCTCTGGATACAATATAGCCAAATGGATGTTCAACAAACATTGAAATCAATGTGTCCACAACAGAATCATCCCATCACTAAATTAAATTTTCCTTTTACATTCTACACCTCAGTGAGTAATACCCTATTCAATCTCTCTCAACATAAACCTGGGAATCATAATACTTTTTTCTTTTTTTTAAAGATTTTATTTATTTATTTGATAGAGAGACAGTGAGAGAGGGAACACAAGCAGGGAGAGTGGGAGAGGGAGAAGCAGGCTCCCTGCTGAGCTGGAAGCCCAACGAAGGGCTCGATCCCAGGACCCTGGGATCATGACCTAAGCCAAAGGCAGACGCTTAACCACTGACCTACTCAGGCACCCCATCTTTTTTTCATAATAATCTTTTCTTTCCTCCTTATTCCCATAAACCATTACCAAATACTACTGGTAATACCTCATTTATCAGAAGCATTCTCAATAGCTATCTTCTTATCACCATTTTCACAACATTTGTTGCCCTCCTAATGTTATGCCTATTTACTCAAATAACCACTGAAATGTCAGAAAAGAAAATAAGATTTCAAATCAATGACCTCAGCTTCTACCTTAGAACACAGGAAAAGAACAAATTAAACCAATGGGAAGCAGGAAGAAAGAACAAATTAAGTTCAGAGAGGAAAACAATAAAATAAATCTCAGAAAAAAAAAATATCAGTGAAACCAAACGTTAAGTTCACTGAGAAAATTTCTAAAAATTCATAAAATTCTAGGTAGGTTAATCAGGAAAAAAAAGAGGAATTACATAATTTACCAATATCAGGAATAAGAGAAATAACATCACAAGAGATTCTACAAATACTAAGTTGACAATGAGGGTGATAAGGGAAATCTGTGTTCTAAGGTGGCTGACTAATCCAGCAGGGGAATCCCAGTCCTGGCCCCAGGGTCGTTCCAGGTTTTCCCTCCTGCCCTGCCTGCCACAAGTGCAAGAGTGCCACAGATGAGGAAGTTAAAGTGTTTAAGTAAGCCCTTTGTGGTGAGAGAGAGAGAGAGAGAGAGAAAGAGAGAGAGAGAGAGAGAGAGACAGAGAGAAAGGGCGGGAGAACACAGGGGATCACACAAAGAAAACACTTCCCTGAAGCCACCGACAGGGAAAAGGAGAGGGGCTGATTTATGGGACTTGTTGCAATCAGTGGGACAAATACTGGAGTTTTACAGGTCCGTGGCATGGCTGGTATAAAGGCCTGAGGGTTGCTGTGCTAATATAGAGTACACAAGCAGCTAACTCAGAGGCAAACTGTATAATCTGCGGTTCCCCTTCTTGGGGCACATCTGGGAGAGGTGACATTGCCTCTCCAGGGACAAAGGAGCAAACCAGCATCATTTCCCTCCCCTGTCCTTCAGCATAGGTGCTAAGACACCTGATGAGGGCAACTAACCAGGACACTGGTCCTTTAGCACGTTTTGCTCCAAGTCCCACAGTCCTGCACTCTGGTACATTTGCCTATCTTGGTCAAACCTGCATCAATCCCAGCCCAGCAAGACCCTCCCCCAGAAGACCAGCACAGGTGCCCCTTTCCCCCCACATCTTGTCCCTACAGTGTGGAGGATTTAAATTAAGCTGACCTGGCTGGGACAGAGTCCAAAGTACACTGTGCTGCTCCAGGAAGGCAAGCAACCCAGATACAGTGTGAAAGCAGCAATCTGAAAAACACCTAGGACACACGAGGGGAAATTGTTCACTATTCTGGGAGGGCTTCCCTGACAGCAGCAAGCAAGAATTCACCTGTCTGGGGACAAAGGAGCTGGCTGGCGCCATTTCATGTCCCCACCCCACAGCATAAACTAACTTCAGTAAGCAGCACAGTGCCAACAATGGCTGCCTAAATTGTTTACACTAAGCCCCCTTACTGCTTTTCTAGGATAAGTGTGCCTAAGAACCAGAGCAGCACAGGCCCCTCTCCCAGAAGACCAACACAAACCTAATCTGGGGAAGGAAACAGATCCAGGAGGCACAGAGAGCTCCTATCAAAATCAACAAAAGCAGGGGTGTCTGGGTAGCTCAAGCATCCAACTCTTGGTTTCAGCTCAGATCATGATCTCAGTGTCATGAGACTGAGCCTCCCATTGGGCTCCATGCTCAGTACGGAATCTGCTAGAGATTCTATTCTGCTCCTTCTACCTCCCCCTCAGGAGGACAAATAAATAAAATTCTTTAACAAAATCAATGAAAGCAAGCCAACACCAAGCCAAATCATAGTTAAATTTGCAAAATATAAAAATAAAGTAAAAATCCTAAAATCAGCAAGAAAAATGAAGTCCCTAACTTATAAGGGAAGACAAAATTAGCAGAGGATCTTTCCACAGAAACTTGGCAGGCCAGAAGAAAGTGGCATGATATATTTAAAGTTCTGAATGGGAAAACTCTGCAGCAAAGAATACTCTATCCAGCAAGGATATCAATCAAAATTGAAGGAGAGATAAAGTTTCCTAGAAAATCAAAAACCAGGAGTTGGTGACCACTAAATCAGCCCTTCAAGAAATATTAAAGGGGACTCTTTGAGTAGGAAAGAAAAAATGCAACAAAGACAAGATGGTACAGCCATTTTGGAAAACAGTGTGGCGATTCCTTAAAAAATTAAAAATAGAGCTACCCTACGACCCTGAAATTGCACTACTGGGTATTTAACCCCAAAGATACAGATGTAGTGAAAAGAAGGGCCATTTGCACCCCAGTCTTCCTAGCAGCAATGACCACAATGACCAAACTGTGGAAAGAGCCAAGATGCCCTTCAAAAGATGAATGGATAAAGAAGATATGGTCCATATTATGCCAACATCAGAAAGGATGAATACCCAACTTTTGTATCATCATGGACAGGACTGGAGGAGATTATGCTGAGTGAAATAAGTCAAGCAGAGAAAGTCAATTACCATATGGTTTCACTTACTTGTGGAGCATAAGGAATAACATGGAGGACATTAGGAGAAGGAAGGGGAAAATTGAAGGAGGAGAACTGGAGGGGGAGATGAAGCATGAGAGACTGTGGACTCTGAGAAACAAACTGAGGGTTTTGGAAGGGAGTGGGGTAGGGGTATGGGTGAGCTTGGTGGTGGGTATTAAGGAGGGCATAGATTGCATGGAGCGCTGGGTGTGGTGCATAAACAATGAATCTTGGAACACTGAAAAAATAAAATAAAATTTAAAAAATAAATAAAAAGTTAAAAGTAGTACTATCTTAAAATCCACCAACTGCACTACTAGATATTTACCCAAAGGATACAAAAATACTGATTTGTAGGGATACATGCACCCTGATATTTACAGCAGCATTATCAACAATAGCCAAATTATGGACAGAGTCCAAATGTCCATCCACTGATGAATGGATAAAAAAGTGGTATACATAATGGAATATTACTGAATCATAAAAAAATAATGAAATTTTACCATTTGCAAGGACATAGATGGATCTAGTGAGTATCATACTAAGCAAAATAAGTCAGTCATAGAAAGACAAATACCATATGATTTGACTCATATATGGAACTTAAGACACATAACAGATGAACAAAGGGTAAAAAGAGAAGGGCAAAACATAAAACTGACTCTTAACTATAAAGAACACACTAAGGGTTGCTAGAGAGGAGATGGACAGGGGGACTGGCATTAAGGAGGGCACATGTGATAAACACTAGGTATTATATGTAAATGATGAATCACTAAATACTATACCTGAAACTAATATTACACTGTATGTTAACTGACTGGAATTTAAATAAAAAGTTGGAAGAAAAAGAATATTCTAAACTTAGATTGTTGTGACTCTTGCCCAACTCTGTGACTATACTACAAACCACTGAACTATATACTTTAAATCAGAGAATTTTACAGTATGTTAATTATATTTCAGTAATAATGTTAAAAAAAATCAATGTGTGTACCCAATCTCAGGTCTAAAAAAAGAGGATTGCTATCCATATCTTTCAACATATATAAACACAACTAAAATTTGATCATCGACCTAAATATAAAACTTAAGATTATAAAACTTCTAGAGGCACCTGAGTGGATCAGTCAGTTAAGCATCTGCCTTCGGCTCAGGTCATGGTCTGGGGGTCTTGGGATCGAGACCCACATTAGGCTCCCTACTTGCAGGCAGTATACTTCTTGCGCTATATATCCTTCCTCCCCTTCATGCTGTCTCTCACTCTCTCTATCAAATAAATAAATAAATCTTAAAAGAAAAGATTATAAAACTTCTAGAAATAAACATAGGAGAAAATTTCTGTGACCCTGTTATGCAAGGATTTTTTTGCTTTGAAACAAAAAGCAGAATTTTTAAAAATGATATATTTTACTTCAAAAAATATAAAACTTCTACTGTTTGAAAAATATTATAGGGGCGCCTGGGTGGCTCAGTCATTAAGCATATGCCTTCGGCTCAGGTTGTGATCCCAGAGTCCTGGGATTGAGCCCCACATTGGGCTTCCTGCTAGGCAGGAAGCCTGCTTCTCCCTCTCACCCTCCCCCTGCTCGGGTTCCTACTCTTGCTGTACCTCTATCTGTCAAATAAATAAATAAGATCTTTTAAAAAAAAAGAAAGATATAATGAGAATGAAAAAACAAGCCAAAGACTTATGCTACAATATTTGTAATTAACACATCTGATTAAGGACTTTGTCCCTTCTTTGTAGAGAAATCTCAAACTCAATGAGAAGAAAACAACCCAATTAAAAAACAGACAAAAGATTAGAACACATCATAAAAGAAGTCATACAAATGGCAAATAAGC
>RCUC01068322.1:0-19489 GCA_003697995.1 Taxidea taxus jeffersonii
TTTTTTTTTTTTTTTAATTAAGAGTTGTGGCTATTCAGTCATGGATATCTTCATTGTCCAAAGCTGATTTTAAAGATGGAATTGATGCTTCTGCACAGCAGTCAACAAAAGAGAGGCAACCCACAGAATGATAGAAGATATTCACAAATGACACTACAGACAAAGGGCTGATATCTAAGATCTATAAAGAACTTCTCAAACTCAACACCCAAAAAACAGATAATCCTGTCAAAAAAATGGGCAGAAGACATGAGCAGATACTTCTCCAATGAAGGCATACAAATGACTAGCAGACACATGAGAAAAATGATCATCATTAGCCATCAGAGAAATTCAACTACATTGAGATATTACCATACCCCAGTCAGAATGGCAAAGAGTAACAAGACAGGAAACAACAAATGTTGGAGAGGATATGGAAAAAGGGGAACCCTCTTAACACTGTTGGTAGGAATGCAAGTAGGGACAGCCACTTTGGAAAACAATGTGGATGTTCCTCAAAACGTTAAATATAGAGCTACCCTATAAACTAGCCATTACACTACTGGTATTTACCCCAAAGATATATAGTGAAAACAATGGCCACATGCACCCCAATGTTCATAGCAGCAATGTTCACAATAGCCAAATATGGAAGAAGCCAAGATGCTTTTCAACAGACGAATGGATAAAGAAGATGTGGTCCAGAGCTACAATGGAATATTACTCAGTGATCAGAAAGGATGAATACCCACCATTTGCATTGACATGGACGAGACTGGAGGGGATTATGCTACATGAAATAAGCCAAGCAGAGAAAGACAATTATCATATAGTTTCACTTACATGTGCAATATAAGGAATAGCATGGAGGACATTAGGAGAAGGAAGGGAAAAACGAAGGAGGGGTGGGAATCAGAGTGGGAGATGAACCACTAGAAACTATAGACTCTGGGAAACAAACTGAGGTTTTCAGAGGGGAGGGTGTGGAGGGATGGGTGAGCCCAGTGATGGATATTAAGGAACACTACATCAAAAACTAATGATGTATTTTATGGTGACTAACATAACACAAGAGCAACAACAAAAATATATGTGTGTGTGTACACACACACACACACACACACACACACGCGCGGAGGCTCCTGGCTGGCTCAGTCCTTAGAGCATGTGACTCTTGATCTCAGGGTTGTAAGTTTGAGCCCCACGCAGGGTGTACAGATTATGAAAAATAAAATCTTAAAAAGAATGAGGATAGAATTGAACCATAGCAGTAGTTTAAAAAGTAAAAACAAAAATCTTTGATTTTAGATTCACATTAGAAGCCCAGCTTTCACCATTTCTTTCAGCATTTGCAAGTAAAATGGATTGGTGATTTTTTTTCTATACCTTGGATTAAGACTTGAGCTGGTCTCATTGCTTTTCAGTCATTAGAAATGCTTATTTCCAAGCACTCAAAAGTCCAGTCTATGCTTTGAGTTCCCTTCATTTTCTCCATCTTCAGGCTGTGCCAAGCAGTCCTTCAGTCATGCACAGGCTGCTGAGAAACTGTGACTACTCTACTCCTGTCTTCAGTCACACCCTGGGTCTTGGGGTGCAGAAAATCACTGGATCTGTGGGGACCTAAGGGTGGGCTCAGGGATCCTGGCCCATGCGAATGACAGGAGAGACAGCTTACCTGGCCAGATGGGACACCTTTGTGGCTGTACTGACTAGGGTTTGGGGATCTGTCTCAGTGGGATACTTGCTTCCACACATAGGGTGGGCCCCCAAGAGGGTGTGGAGCACCTGAGGGCACCCTGTCTGACTCTGGCAGCCAACCCAGGGGGAAGAGGAAGAAGAGACCATATGGAGAGGGCCATGCAAGAGTGTGGTTAGCCTGGGGAGGTGGGGAACAAAAAGATCCACTGAGGCCAAGACATTCACCTCAAGACTTTGGGGCTCAGGGGCACATAGAGGTTTGGATGGGTGACCAATAGCAGCAAGATGTGCAAGGACAAATATTCAACAGAAGTCACCTGCTCCTAGAGGGGTTGCATCTCCTGAGGGAAGTGTTCAACAGATTTTTTATGCCAAAATCACTTTAAAACCAACCTTAGGGAGAAAAGAAAGTGCCACTTATCCAGTTCTCAAACTCCAACCATCATCCTAGTTAGCACTGTTGACCCCACTGCAAACTTAGCTCTTGAATTTAACCAAATGGTGGGGGTTGGGTGGAAGATCCCTAGACCTGAACTAGCTAATGGCTGTGACAGTCTTTCCTGGAGGTCAAGCTTTAATTTTATAACGTTAAAGTCACAACCATTCAGTGACAAAAGCTCCATCTCCAAGGGCAGGATGCAATCCATTATTTCTCTTTCTCCTTAATGGCTTGTGCCTAGCACGAGTGGGGTCCTTTAAAGAGGAGGAGTGGGAAGAGGGGTGAAGAAAGTGATCTATGAGCTAAGAAAAGGAGTAAAAGCAAAGTTTACTCTGCCTCCTTAAACCACAATTACACTCAAGATATAATGATGAAAGAAGAAAAGTAGGATATTTTAATGCAGAGAGAATTAGCATTCCTTTATTCTTAAGCAACAGAAAAAAGTCTTCATTATTTTAGAGGAAAAAAAATTATTGAAGGATACCAGATAGCTGGCCATACAGCCCTGGGAAAGACAAAAAATTCCTGGGAAAAGCCCACTGCAAGTATGTATCTATATGTGAATTATATATGAATATATTGTACAACACATGCATGGTTTCGACTCATATCCACAAGTACAGTTTGAATAGAAAATATAGTGAAAAGAAATCTGTTGGAGTATATACAGGGGCTTTGTCTCAGCACTGGCATTATTAATGGATTTTATTATTCTCAATTTCATCTCTTTTCAATTACAGAAAAAAAATATATTTTACATTTAAGTCAGAAAAAAGGAATTCATTTCATTTAAAAAATAACATCCTTGAATTTTAAAGAACACTTTGTTATTAGTCTTAAAAATTTGGGTTACATTTACATTAAATCACCTTTCCAAGTTTTTTTATTCAGGTCCATCTACCCTTTATTTTGAATATTGTGATTTTTTTTCTTACTATTGACCCTATATAACCTATAATTCTCCATATCCAATAAATTACATATTTTCTTTTTTTTCCAAGGTAAATGTTCACATTTTCAAAATTGGAACAAGCCTTTCAATTGCTTTATATATTCATTTTGCTATTGTTTGTATCCCTTGGAAAGTTTATATATATATATGCATATATATATGGAATTATATATACATATGAAATCGTATATATACATATGTATTTATATATATATATGAATGGTGACTTTTACTGAAGACAAATTCTTAGAACAAAATATATTATTAGATGCCAGCTATATACCAGGTACTGAGTGCTAAATACTAGAAACATAGTTGTAGACAAAACAAACTTTGTTCATTGAAGTCACATTCCCATAGCAGGTGACACAGTTGTTACCTATGTCATTGAACAAATGACAAGTTCTTAATTTTGTTACATTTTCTGAAAGAAAACTGCAGAGTGTTTCCAGAGTTAGAGATCGGGGTCTGGATTCAAAATGATCAGTGATGAAATAACTGTGAAGAAGGGACAATTTCAGATCTGAAAAATAAGAGGTTTCTTGAAGGTTTGTGCACTGGGAGGGTAGAGATGAGACACAGCTCTTGTCAACTCCAGAGACCATTCCTTTTATTGACTTTTCTGGCATCTATACTTAGAAGGATGTTTACTGAGGACCTAATTAAGTAATGGAAGTAGTTTATTTATGGTGGGATTACTAATTAAGTTGTAAAATGAGCAAAAGGAAAACACTTTTTGAAGAGGGCAGTACAACTTTCCCAACAGACAGTGGGTGTTAGACTCCTCTTGGGGGTGCCCACATGTACTGCTGACCTATGTAGACTTCTTAGTCCACTTGGGCTCCTGCAACTACACATCATAGACTGATGGCTGAAAAATCACAGAGATACATTGCTCATTGTTTTGGAGGCTGGGAGGTGAAAGATGAAGGCTCTGGCAGATTTGGTGTCTGGTGAGAGCTGCTTCATACACAGTCTTCTCACTGTGTCCACAGGGAGTGAAAGAGGTGAGGGGGCTCTCTAGGTTCTCTTTTATAAAAGCCCAAATCCCATTCATGAAGGTGCCACCCTAATAACCTGATCACCTTCCAGAGCCCTGCCCCCCAAACCATCACATTGGAATTAGGCTTCAACATATTTATTTTGGTACCACATACTTTCAGGCTACAGCAACTTTTTTTTTTTTGTTGTAAATAAAGAGATACCATGATTTAGGCAACTTTAACTGATATAGAGTCGAGTACTCAGATTTGTCAAGCTCTTCTTCTTCCTCTTTACATCCTTAAAATTTCTGTCTTTTAATGTGACTTCTGCAAATAGCTAGTCTCATTCAACATATGTTTATTTCACAGGTCAACTCTAACAATACATTTTTTCTATTCCCCAAATACATGGGGGTAGGGCTTTAATTCAGGGTCACACCAACAGACTGTGTATTCTTCTTGTAGATAAAATCTGCTTCATTCTTTGTTATATTGCTATCAGTGCCTTGGAAAAGTCAGGGCAGGTATAGGTACTCGATAAATATCCATCACAAGGAGCAAGGAAGGAAGAAAGGAAAGGAGAGAGGGAAAGAAGCAATAAGGGAAGGGTGGAGAGGAAGGGAATGTAATATATAAAACAAGAAACTTGTTTGTAAAGGTTATGTTTTTAGCTCTTCTGTAAAAGTGGCATTCTATGTGTAGGCATTTATAGTAGGCACAAGTGAAATGCATGTGTGTTTTCTTAGTTATACCATTTAAAGACACTGCTAAGTGGATATTAATCTTCCCATTTAAGAAATTTAAAGAATAAACCACACAAGTAAATTACTGAAAATAATATAGCATGAAATACTGAAATGATAAAATAATGTCCATTGATAATTTGGGAGTTGGACGCCATGTATCTTGACCTCAGGAATATCGAGGGTTTAGTATAAAAAGGATGGTCACATTTTGATGCATTATTCATCTGTTATTTTTAATAAAATTATACTATTTTTAGTTAACCATATGGTTATTTGGACTGTAAATAATGGAAAGTATTTTATGGCATTTTGTGCTCATTTAGTTCTTCCTATTTATACTTCGATTTTAGGATTCAATGTTTGGTCTTTTTTTCCCAAAACTATTTCTAAACCCAAACCATAAGATTCCTAGGAATAAATCTAACTAAAGAGGCTGAGAATCTGTACTCAGAAAACTGAAGTGCTCATGAAAGAAACTGAGGAAGACACAAAGAAATGGAAAAACGTTCCATGCTCATGGATAGGAAGAACAAGTATTATGAAAATGTCTATGCTACCTAAAGCAATTTACATTTAGTTAAATCCTTATCAAAATATCAATTTTTCCCAAAGAAATAGAACAAATAATCCTGAAATTTATATGAAACTAGAAAAAGTTGAAAAAAAACCTGAAGTTGGCAACATCACAATTCCAGACTTCAAGCTCTATTACAAAGGTGTAATCATCAAGACAGTATGGTACTGGCACAAAAACAGACACATAGATCAATGGAATGGAATAGAGAACCTAGAAATGGACTCTCAACTCTATGGTCAGCTAATCTTTGACAAAGCAGGCAAGAATGTCCAATGTCAAAAAGACAGCCTCTTCAATGAATAGTGCTGGGAAAATTGTATAGCCACATGCTGTCCATTTCCTTACACCACACACAAAAATAGACTCAAAATGAATGAAAGACCTCAATGTGAAACAGGAATCCATCCAAATACTTGAGGAGAAAACAGGCAGCTATCTTTTTTTAACCTCAGCCGCAGCAAACTTCTTCCTAGAAACCTCGCCAAAGGCAAGGGCAGCAAGGGCAAAAATTAACTATTGGGACTTCATCAAGATCAGGAGCTTTTGCACAGCAAGGGAAACAGTCAACAAAACCAAAAGACAACTGACAGAATGGGAGAAGATATTTGCAAATGACATATAAGATAAAGGGCTAATATCCAAAATCTACAAAGAACTTATCAAACTCAACACCCAAAGAACCAATAATTCAATCAAGAAATGGACAGAAAACATGAACAGACATTTCTGCAAAGAAGACATACAGATGGCCAACAGACACATGAAAAAGTGCTCCATATCACTCAGCATCAGGGAAATACAAATCAAAACCACAATGAGATACCACCTCACACCAGTCAGAATGGCTAAAATGAACAAGTCAGGAAATGACAGATGCTGGTGAGGATGTGGAAAAAGGGGAGCCCTCCTACACTGTTGGTGGGAATGCAAGCTGGTGTAGCCACTCTGGGAGATAGTATGGAGGTTCCTCAAAAAGTTGAAAATAGAGCTACCCTACAATCCAGCAACCGCACCACTGGGTATTTACCCTAAAGATACAAATGTAGTGATCTGAAGGGGCACATGCACCCAAATATTTATAACAGCAATGTCCACAATAGCCAAACTATGGAAAGAACCTAGATGTCCATCAACAGATGAATGGATAAAGAAGATGTGGGATATATATACAATGGAATACGATGCAGCCATCAAGAAAGGCCACAAAATCTTGCCATTTGCAACAACGTGGATGGAACTAGAGGGTATTATGCTAAGCAAAATAAGTCAGTCAGAGAGACAATTAAATGATCTCTCTGATATGAGGAATTTGAGAGGTAGGCTGGGAGTTCGTGGGAGGAAGGGAAGGGAAAAAAATGAAACAAGATGGGACTGGGGAGAGTGACAAATCATAAGAGACTCTTAATCTCAGGAAACAAAGTAAGGGTTGCTGGAGAGTGTAGGGGAGGGATAGGGTGGCTGGGTTATGAACATTGGGGAGGGTATGTGTTATGGTGAGTGCTGTGAATTGTGTAAGACTGATGATTCACAGACCTGTACCCCAGAGATGAATAACACACTGTATGTGAATTTAAGAAATTAAAAATAAAATCTGTAACATTTAAATCACAACTGATGTTCTTAGAGCAAAATGGATATATATTTTCTTTCAGAATTCCTTATAGCATACAGTTATCACTTTGAATACATATTCCCTCCTTACATTGCACACTACAGGTAAAATGTAAATAATTAGCATAAAGCAATAAATTAACAAAAGAGAAGGCATTAAGTTTGAGGGGTAAAGCATCAATATGATAATAAGCTACTGATTGTGTTTCTAAGAGTTATTTTAATTAATAAAAACAAAAAATGAGGAGGAAACAGAATAACAAACCCTTTTTTTTTTTTTTTAAGATTTTATTTATTTGATAGAGACACAGCGAGAGAGGGAACACAAGCAGGGGGAATGGGAGAGGGAGAGGGAGAAGCAGCCTCCCCGCTGATCAGGGAGCCAATGTAGGCCTCAATCCCAGGATCCTGGGATCAGGACCTGAGCTGAAGGCCGATGCTTAATGACTGACCCACCCAGGTGCCCTAAACCTTATTTCTGTATAAATCTTCAGTCTCCTGAACAGTAGAAATGTTATTAGTGGAATATGATTATTTTACATAAACCTGATATTTTTCACTTATTTGTACTGATCAGATATTTCTTATTGAATTAAAACAGGCTAACATGTTCAGGGAAATTATATAATTTTTAAAATATCAAATCTGTTGCATTAGATTTAATTCACTTAGAGCAATGTCATTATTTAGTAATCTGTAACATTACACACATGTTTTGTATGAGTGAATAGTTTTTCTGTAACTTGATGATGTACTTCATCTAGGAAGAACTAATTCCTATAGATAAGTAAACCACATATATATATATATGTGTGGGTCTGGATATATGCATTATGTACCTAACATCTATCCCTGTATCACTATCTATCTACATCCACATAGAAATGATATCAAACATTTCCAGAGGAAAAGAGACACTGAATTAATTTCATTCAAAATATGTCAGAACCATTCTGAAATCCATTAGGCAGCTCTAGAGAACTTTTGCGTTAGGTCTCAAAAAGATATGTTTGATGCTACATTCTTTGATCTAGCACTGAAATATGGAGTAAAAGCATTTTGACAGAAAGTTTAGAAAGAGAAAGATTTGGAACTTCTTGTAGAATGAAACAAAACTCATTTTTAAGCCAACATGGAACATAAAATACAAACTCCTCAGAAATATGATGGTAATGCTTCATGCCTTCTATTATTCCTTGTAATGCTGCATACAGAATATAACTGCATGAAATAAGCACAGGCATGGATGAATTTATTCATCAACCTAAAATTCAATTAAATAGGGGCACCTAGTGGCTCAGTCTGTTAATCGTCTGCCCTAGGCTTGGGTCATGATCCCAGGACCCTGGGATTGAGCCCCACATTGGGCTCCCTACTCAGCAGGGAACCTGCTTCTCCCTCTCCCTCTGTCTCTCCCTCTACTTGTGCTCTCTCTGCCAAATGAATACAATCTTTTTAAAAAATTCAATTAAATAAAGAAATATGTCTGTTTCTCAAAAATAAGCTGTCTTTATAAAAACCAATGTAAAGTTTTAGAGATCTACTGGAACTCTTAGCCTTCAGGGTGAGACTTCAGGGAGACCCTATGAATAGCAGAAAATAGAATGCAATCATTCATACATAACTGTGGCACAGCAAGAAAATAATTTAATGCTGGTGTGCCTGCCTCATTTTCCCCCAGTGTAGGAGGATATGTAAATACAAAACACTAATGATTTAGATACTACTAACGTGGCTGAGTACTTACTCAGGGAAGGCTGTGGAGGCTTATACAGTATAAGACTGCCTCTTTGAGGGACAGTAAAGATTATCAAGTTGCTATATCTGAAGAATCAATTCTCTTCAGGTGAATTTTTTTTTTAAAGATTTTATTTCTTTGACAGAGAGAGACAGAGTGGGAGAAGGAACACAAGCAGGGGGAGGAGCAGAGGGAGAGGAAGAAGCAGGCTCCCTGCAGAGCAGAGAGCCTGAGGCGGGGCTCGATCCCAGGACCCTGGAATCATTACCTGAGCTGAAGGCAGTGGCTTTAACCCACTGAGCCATCCAGGAGCCCCCCTTCAGGTGAATTTTTTACATTGCCTGTCTTTGGGGAAAGTGGTATACCAAGGAAAAAAAAATCATCTTGCAGTTTGAATGCATGTTAAATTTGCAAAGTTCAATTAAGTTCACAGGCCATGAGAAGAAATAGGAATGGAAGCCAACCCATAGCATTCATCAAAGGGAGAATGGAAAGAAGAAAGGAAAGAGTCATGAAGAATTGTAATTAGTCCAGACAAAATAAAATCTAGTTTTTTCTTGATTTTCTCTTGATTTTCATAAACACCATGAGTCTTAATCATATAATAAGTTACTAATTATCAATAGTTTACTATATGCTGTGCAATTTTTTAAATTACTGCTTTTAACAGCACTGCAAATTCAAAATTAATTATATCTTTGAGATGGGATTGCCCCAGGGAAAACCCAGTTGTTGTTGGTAATGGTAGAGAGCTGTGTACCTACTCAGAAACTCTAACCTCACCATACCCAAAATTCAGAAGCTTCTGCTAAACCTTATCCAGAAAACTAATTTTACTGATCATGGATTTCCTCTCATTGTTTTTCCAAACCATTATTGACAAAGTTTAAGTCTCATGCCTATGCAAAAGCTTTTAAAGGTAAGGAATAAGCTGTGATTTCAAATTCTGAAACTTGCATTTATGGTGTGAAAATGTTCCCATACTGGAAGAAGTTTCAAAGGAGGTATTCAGGGTAATTCCCAGTTCAGAATATCAAGGGAGTAACAAGGTACAAAGTTACTCTCCTACTAGAAACAACTAGAAAACTAAGAAAAAAATATTAAAAGATGACTATTTTCAAATGTTGGATATTCTGTATCATGAAACTAAGACTGTTAAGAGAATGAAAGCAAATGAAAGATATCCTGCCATCGTTAATACAGTTGACCCTTGAACAATGTAGGTTTGAACTGCATGGGTCCATTTATATCATCCATCAATAATAAATACCACACAGTACTGTAAATCTATTTTGCTTATGATTTTCTCTTTAAGATTTTATTTCTTTGAGAGAGAAAGAAAAAGTGGAGGTAGGGACAGAGGGAGAAGCAGACTCCCCACTGAGCAGGGAGTTGGACTTGGGGCTTGATCCCAGGACCCTGAGATCACAACCTGAGCCGAAGGCAGATGCATAATTGACATGAGCCACCCAGGTGCAGCCCTTATGATTTTTCTTAATGATATTTTCTTTCTCTAGCTTATTTTATCATAAAAATACAGTATACAGACACATAACACACAAAATATGTGATATCCAGCTGTTCATTAGTAAGGCTTCTTGTAAATAGAGTATTAGTAGGTAAGTATTTAGGAAGTCACAAGTCATATTTGGATTTTTGACTGCAGGGGATTGGCACTTGTGAATTGTGACCACAGTATTCAAGGGCCAACTGTACTTTCAAAATATAGAGATAATTGCAGTATTACGTGGAAAACAAATCAGCAAAATCAGCAACTCTACTGAAGTAAGGAAACAGAAACTAAAGTTTAGGGAAGAGAAGATATCTAGAATTTGTGAAACAAAAGTCATCAGATGTCTGAGTCACTGGCTGAGCACTAATGTGTGTAGGTGTAGAATGAAAACCTACACCCAGGAAAGAAAAATTTCTGAGGGAAGAAAAATTTTTATCAAAGGTATAGGACTAATAATTCCCATGGCACAGAGAGGACCAAGAGTCATTTAGATTTCCTCCAGCCAGTAAAGAAAATATATTGAATACATGAGACACATAATCAGGAAGAAATAATAGTCAATAGGAACACAAAAATGACCATAAAGGGATATTAGAAGGGCTAATATAAATATGTCCTACCTGCTAAAAAGTGTAAAAGATAATAGTCACATGAGGGGAGTAATGAAATATACAAAAAAAGAAGCCATGTGGAATATCTACATATAAAAAATATTCAATTACTAAAATGAAATTTCATTGAAAAGAATTACATCAGATTAGAAACTGCAGAAGGAAAAATGAGTACCTTAACCTGGGAATTAGCGGGGAGGAGTCAAGATGGTGGAGAAGTAGCAGGCTGAGACGACATCAGGCAGCAGGAGATCAGCTAGAGAGCTTATCAAACCATTCCGAACACCTACAAATCCAAAAGGAGATTGAAGAGAAGAAGAGCAACATTTCTAGGAACAGAAAATCGACCACTTTCTGAAAGGTAGGACCAGCAGAGAAGTGAATCCAACGTGACGGGAAAATAGACCACGGGGGAAGGAGCCGGCTCCTGGCAAGTGGTGGAGCACCGTGGCACAAAATCAGGACTTTTAAAAGTCTGCTCCATGGAGGGACATCACTCCAGAGGCTAAACCAGGGTGAAGACCTCGCAGGGACAGCATGGCCTCAGGTCCCGCAGGGTCACAGAATGATTGAGGGTGTCTGAGTGTCACAGAGCTCACAGGTATTAGAGCGGGGAAGCTGGCTGCGGAGAAAGAGCCAAGGAGTGAGCTCTCAACTCAGGGTTACCTTGAACTGTAATCTGTGACACGGGCTGGTGCTCTGTGCATGGGGTTCCCACAAGATCCGGGGAGAATCCTACCTGGGAGAGCCCAGGGATCTGCAGGGTTCGGAGACTCCAGGTGGGGTATGTGCCATAGACACAGATGCTTGGTCACAGGATGGGTGACCTTGGAGCGCAGCTGGAGGCCAGTGAGACGAGAGTGATTGTGTGCTTTTCTCCAGGTGCAGCTAGAAGCCAGGGAGATGGGAGTGATTAAGCACTTTTCTCTGAAGGCACACTGAAGAGTGGGGCCCCGAGCTCTTGGCTCCTCGGGGCTGGAGATTGGGAGGCCGTCATTTTCATTCCCATCCTCCAGAACTCTATGGAAAGCTTTCAGGGAACAAAAGCGAACCTAAGCAGATTACTTAGTCCGGCCCCTGGTAAGGATAGTGAAATTCCACCTGGGGCAGAAACACTTGAAAATCACTACAACAGGCCCCTCCCCCAGAAGATCAACAAGAAATCCAGCCAAGACCAAGTTCATTTACCAAGGAGAACAGCGGAATTCCAGAGGAGGAGAAAGCAAAGCATGGAATTCATGGCTTTCTCCACATGAATTTTTAGTCTTGCAAAGTTAATTAATTAAAAATTTTTTTTTCTCTTCTGCTAATCTTTTTTAACTTTTACCCTTTCTTCTTTTAATGTTTAACTAGTTTATCTTAATAACTTTCTTAAAAAATCTTTTTTGAACCTTTATTATTAGTCATATTTTATCCTTCATTGTATCTAACTTTATTCTTTGTATACACATAGGGTTTTTTTTTCTTCTAAAAAATTTGGGGTAAACTCCTTCTAATAGATCAAAATACACCCTAAATCTAGCACTGGGCTTGATCTAGTCTCCAGCCCAAGCAAGTTCTCTCCACTTTTCTTTTTTTTTTTTTTATTCTCCCTACCAAGTTACCTTATCAATTCCTTTGTTAGAAATTTAAAAAAAATTTTTTTTCATCTTTATAGTCATATTCCATCCCTTCATTGTGTTTACCCTTATGTTTTTCATTCTTTAAAATTTTGGGAGGTAATTTCTTCTAAGAGACCAAAACACTCCCCAAATTAAGTGGGTGACCCTGTTCTAGTCACCAGTCTAATACATATATATATTTTTTCTTTTTTTATATTTTTTATTTGTGTTTTTTTTTAATTATTTTTCTCTTTTATGAACTTCTTTTTACCCCCTTTCTCCCCCCGCCCATGATTTGGGGTCTCTTCTGATTTGGTTAAAGCACATTTTCCCGGGGTCTTTGCCACCCTTTTAGTATTTCATTTGCTCCTTCGTATATTCTTATCTGGACAAAATGACAAGGCAGAAAAACTCACCACACAAAAAAAGAACAGGAGGCACTACCAAAGGCTAGGGACCTAATCAATACAGACATTGGTAATATGTCAGATCTAGAGTTCAGAATGACAATTCTCAAGGTTCTAGCCAGGCTCGAAAAAGGCATGGCAGATATCAGAGAAACCCTGTTGGGAGAAATAAAAGCCCTTTCTGGAGAAATAAAAGAACTAAAATCTAACCAAGTTGAAATCAAAAAAGCTATTAATGAGGTGCAATAAAAAATGGAGGGTCTTACTGCTAGGATAAATGAGGCAGAAGAAAGAATTAGTGATATAGAAGACCAAATGATAGAGAATAAAGAAGCTGAGCAAAAGAGAGACAACTACTGGACCACGAGGGGAGAATTCGAGAGATAAGTGATACCATAAGACGAAACAACATTAGAATAATTGGGATTCCAGAAGAAGAAGAAAGAGGGAAGACAGCAGAAGGTATATTGGAGACAATTATTGTAGAGAATTTCCCTAATATGGCAAAGGGAACAAGCATCAAAATCCAGGAGTTGCAGAGAATCCCCCTCAAAATCAATAAGAATAGGTCCATGCCCCGTCATCTAATAGTAAACTTTACAAGTCTTAGCAACAAAGAGAAAATCCTGAAAGCAGCCCGGGAAAAGAAATCTATAACATACATTGGTAAAAAATATTAGATGCGCAGCAGACTTATCCACAGAGACCTGGCAGGCCAGAAAGAACTGGCATGATATACTCAGAGCACTAAACAAGAAAAACATGCAGCCAAAAATACTATATACAGCTAGGTTATCACTGAAAATAGAAGGAGAGATAAAAAGCTTCCAGGACAAACAAAAACTGGAAGAATTTGCAAACACCAAACTAGCTCTACAGGAAATATTGAAAGGGGTTCTCTAAGCAAAGAGAGACCCTAAAAGTATTAGACCTGAAAGGGAGACAATAAACAGTAAAAATCACCTTACAGGCAATACAATGGCACTAAATTCATATCTCTCAATAGTTACCCTGAATGTAAATGGGCTAAATGCCCCAATCAAAAGACACAGGGTTTCAGAATGGATAAAAAAACAAAACCCATCCATATGCTGCCTACAAGAAACTCATTTCTTGTAAAAAGAAGACACCTCCAGATTGAAAGTGAGGGGATGGAAAACAATTTACCGTGCTAATGGACATCAGAAGAAAGCTGGGTTGGCAATCCTTATATCAGATCAATTAGATTTTAAGCCAAAGACTACAATAAGAGATGAGGAAGGACACTTCATCATACTCAAAGGGTCTGTCCAACAAGAAGATCTAACAATTTTAAATATCTATGCCCCTAACATGGGAGCAGCCAACTATATAAACCAATTAATAACAAAATCAAAGAAACACATTGACAAGAATACAATAATGGTAGGGGACTTTAACATTCCCCTCACTGAAATGGACAGATGATCCAAGCAAAAGATCAACAAGGAAATAAAGGTCTTAAATGACACACTGGAGCAGATGGACATCACAGATATATTCAGAACATTCCATCCCAAAGCTACAGAATACACATTCTTCTCTAGTGCCCATGGAACATTCTCCAGAATAGATCAAATCCTGGGTCATACATCAGGCCTCAACCGGTATCAAAAGATTGGGATCATTCCCTACATATTTTCAGACCACAATGCTCTGAAGCTAGAACTCAATCACAAGAGGAAATTTGGAAAGAGCCCAAATACATGGAGACTCAACAGCATCCTTCTAAAGGATGAATGGGTCAACCAGGAAATTAAAGAGTTGAAAAAAATCATGGAAAAAAATGATAATGAAAACACAACAGTCCAAAATCTGTGGGGCACAGCAAAGGCAGTCCTGAGAGGAAAAATATAGTGATACAAGCCTTTCTCAAGAAACAAGAAAGGTCTCAAATACACAACCTAAACCTACATCTAAAGGAGCTCAAGAAAGAACAACAAAGAAAGCCTAAACCCAGCAGAAGAGAAATAATAAAGATCAAAGCAGAAATCAATGAAATAGAAACCAAAAAAATAATAGAACAAATCAACGAGCTGGTTCTTTGAAAGAATTAATAAGATTGATAAACCCCTGGCCAGACTTATCAAAAAGAAAAAGGACTGAAATAAATAAAATCATGAATGAAAGAGGAGAGATTACAACCAACACCAAAGAAATACAAACAATTATAAGAACACACTATGAGCAACTCTATGCCAACAAATTTGACAATCTGGAAGAAATGGATGTTTTCCTAGAGACACATAAACTGCCAAAACTGAACCAGGAAGAAATAGAAAACCTGAATAGGTCCATAACCAGTAAGGAGATTGAAATAGTCATCAAAATCTCCAAACAAACAAAAGCCTGGGGCTGGATGGCTTCCCAGGGGAATTCTACCAAACATTTAAAGAATTAATTCCTATTCTCCTGAAACTGTTCCAAAAAATAGAAATGGAAGGAAAACTTCCACACTCATTTTATGAGGCCAGCATCACCTTGATCCCCAAACCAGACAAGGATCCCATCAAAAAAGAGAATTACAGACGAATATCCCTGATGAACACAGATGCGGAAATTCTCACCAAAATACTAGCAAAGAGGATCCAACAGTACATTAAAAGGATTATTCATCACGACCAAGTGGGATTTATTCCAGGGTAGCAAGGTTGGTTCAACATCTGCAAATCAATATCAAAGCCATCTATGAAAAACTCACCGCAAATATCATTCTCAATGGAAAAAACTGAGAGCTTTTCTGCTAAGGTCAGGAACACGGCAGGGATGTCCATTATCACCACTGCTATTCAACATACTACTACAAGTCCTAGCCTCAGCAATCAGACAACAAAAAGAAATTAAAGGCATCCAAGTCAGCAAAGAAGAAGTCAAACTATCACTCTTTGCAGATGATATGATACTATATGTGGAAAACCCAAAAGACTCCACTCCAAAACTGCTAGAACTTGTACAGGAATTCAGTAAAGTGTCAGGATATAAAATCAATGCACAGAAATCCATTGCATTTCTTTACACCAACAACAAGACAGAAGAAAGAAAAATTAAGGAGTCAATCCCATTTACAATTACACCCCAAACCATAAGATACCTAGGAACCTAAGCAAAGAGGCAAAGAATCTATACTCAGAAAACTTAAAGTACTCATGAAAGAAATTGAGGAAGACACAAAGAAATGGAAAAATGTTCCATGCTCATGGATTGGAAGAATAAATATTGTGAAAATGTCTATGCTATCTAAAGCTATCTACACATTTAATGCAATGCCTATCAAAATCCTATCCCTTTTTTTTCAAAGAAATGGAACAAATAATCCTAAAATTTATATGAAACCAGAAAAGACCTTGAATAGCCAAAGGAATATAGCAAAAGAAAGCCAAAGTCGGTGGCATCACAATTCCAGACTTCAAGCTCTATTACAAAGCTGTCATCATCAAGACAGTATGTTACCGGTATGAAAACAGACACATAGATCAATGGAACAGAACAGAGAGCCCAGAAATAGACCCTCAACTCTATGGTCAACTAATCTTCGACAAAGCAGGAAAGAATATCCAGTGGAAAAAAGACAGCCTCTTCAACAAATGGTGCTGGGAAAATTGGACAGCAACATGCAGAAAAATGAAATTAGACCATTTCCTTACACCACACACGAATATAGACTCAAAATAGATGAAGGACCTCAATGTGAGAAAGGAATCCATCAAAATCCTTGAGGAGAACACAGGCAGCAACCTCTTTGACCTCAGCCACAGCAACTTCTTCCTAGGAACAATGCCAAAGGCAAGGGAAGCAAGGAAAAAAATGAACTATTGGGAGGGACTTCATCAAGATCAAAAGCTTTTGCACAGCAAAGGAAACAGTCAACAAAACCAAAAGACAACTGACAGAATGGGAGAAGATATTTGCAAATGACATATCAGATGAAGGGCTAGTATCCAAAATCTATAAAAAAGCTTAGCAAACTCAACACCCAAAGAACAAATAATCCAATCAAGAAATGGGCAGAGGACATGAACAGACATTTCTGCAAAGAAGACATCCAGATGGCCAACAGACACATGAAAAAGTGCTCCACATCACTGGGCATCAGGGAAATACAAATCAAAACCACAATGAGATACCACCTCACACCAGTCAGAATGGCTAAAATTAATAAGTCACGAAAAGGCAGATGCTGGTGAGGATGCGGAGAAAGGGGAACCCTCCTACACTATTGGTGGGGATGGAAGCTGGTGCAACCACTCTGGAAAACAGCATGGAGGTTCTTCAAAAAATTGAAAATAGAGCTACCTTATGACCCAGTAATTGCACTACTGGGTATTTACCCTAAAGATACAAACGTAGTGATCCGAAGGGGCACATGCACCCAAATGTTTATAGCAGCAATGTCCACAATAGTCAAGTTATGGAAAGAACCTAGATGTCCATCAACAGATGAATGGATAAAGAAGAGGTGGTATATATATACACAATGGAATACTATGTAGCCATCAAAAGAAATAAAATCTTGCCATTTGCAACAACATGGAGGAACTAGAGGGTATTATGTTTAGCGAAATAAGTCAATCAGAGAAAGACAACTATCATATGATCTCTCTGATATGAGGAAGTGGAGATGCAATGGGGGGTGGGGGTTAAGGGGGTAGGAAAAGAATAAATGAAATAAGATGGGAATGGGAGGGAGACAAACCAAAAGAGACTCTTAATGTCATAAAACAAACTGAGGGGGGTGAGGGGGGAGAGGGGTTGGGAGAGGGTGGTGGGGTTACATTATATGTTTAAATAAAAAAGCTTAAATTTAAAAAAAAAAAAAAGAAGAGGAAAGGGGCACCTGCATGACTGTTCAGCAGGGAGTCTGCCTCTCCCTCTCCCTCTGATTCCCCTGCTTGTGCTCTTTCACTCTGTCAAAAAAATAAAATCCTTTTAAAAAAATAAGAAAGCAGTTATCAAGCTACAAAAAAAACATGGAGGAACTTTAAACGCATATTGCCAATAGAAGAGGTCAGCTTGAAAATGCTGCACCTAGTGTGATTACAATTATGTAAAATTTGTGAAAGACAAAAGCCATAGAGTTAATAATGATTAGTGGAGCTGGAGATCTGGGGAAGGGAGAGATGAAATGGTGAAGCATGGGGAATCTTGGGGGCAGTAAAACTACTCTGTATGACACTGTAATGGTAGATACAGGACATCATCATTTGTCAAAACCCATAAAAGTTCACAGCACAAAGAGTGAATGAACCCTAATGTGTACAAATTTTAAAAAAACAACAACAAAGAAACAGAAAACCCCCTCAATCCACGCAGAGGTTGCAGAATCTCAGGGAGGAATGTAGACTATGGACAAGAGGACCTACCAGCATTACGAATCTATAAAACAACTTCAGTGATGGGGGTAGAGACACTCAGCTCAGTAACTTTGCAAGAACTTAATCCTCCCAAAATTACGAGGAAGCTTGGAAGTGGTTCCTTCCCCTACAGAGCCTTCATTTAAGATTGCAGACACTGTCATACAACACCTTGACTATAGACATGTCAGAGGCAGAGGAAGAAAAAACAAAAAGCGAAAAAAAAAAAGCAACTACAACTAGTGTCTGGATTCCTGGGTCACAGAAACTGTGAGACAATAATTGTGTGCTGTTTTAGGTCACTAAGTTTTGGGGGTAGCATGTGATATAGCGAGAGATAATGAGTACAGTCAATTATTTATATTTTTCATCTCACTAAAATGCTTCCCAATTTGATACATTATGGTCTACCATCCTTCCATTTTATGCATTCCCTACTTCTGCTACTGCTGTCATACCCAGACCAGAAACCCAAAGTTTTCTTCAAGAGCTCTTATTTCTCACCGCTAAGAAGTCTCTCGCTAGATCATGTTCCACTAATAATGCACTCTCTGTGCTTTGTCTCTACAATATCACCTTAAGTCAGGCACTTAAGATGGCACCTGCCATCTCCTACTTATACTATTAGTCATGACCCTGTACCGAATAGGCTTGATTAGCTGACTCAGTTTCAACTTTTGTCTTTAGCCTGACCGAAGGATTTAGAAAACTGAAAATATATTTCCAGACTCCTTTGAAGCCCAGAGTCTGGAATCCCAACAGCTAGATGAACTCAAATTAGCTTAGGAAGGCAGAGGTGAGGCAGAGGTCATGGTCCTTATTTCTAGCACAGTATGGGTATAGTAGCTACCCTAAAGTTTTGTTCTTCTGCAAAGCAACCCCACTAGTCTTGCTCAGAACAAGAGCCTTTATAACCTTTACGATTGTATTGCAAGCCTCATTCCCTTCTATTAATTTCCTTTTGCTTTAAATACTTAGAAAAGTGGGGTGCCTCGGTGGCTCAGTCATTAAGCATTTGCTTTCAGCTCAGGTCATGATCTCAGAGTCCTGGGATGTAACCCACATTGGGCTCCTTGCTCAACAGGAACCCTGCTTCTCCATCTCCCACTCCCCCTGCTTGTGTTCCTGCTCTCACTGTCTGTCAAATAAATAAAATCTTAAAAAATATATAATAGATCAATAAATACCTAGTTTTTTTCCTACATCTCTTATTGACATTGTCTCCACACTCCAGCTTGCTGCAAGTGTCCCCATCCCCCCCC
>ML095549.1:0-20202 GCA_003697995.1 Taxidea taxus jeffersonii
CGGGGCGCCTGGGTGGCTCGGTGGGTTAAGCCTCTGCCTTCGGCTCAGGTCATGATCCCAGAGTCCTGGGATCGAGCCCCACATCGGGCTCTCTGCTCAGCAGGGAGCCTGCTTCCCCCTCTCTCTCTGCCTGCCTCTCTGCCTACTTGTGATCTCAGACAAATAAATAAATAAAATTTTTAAAAAATGCACAGTAACACACTTGAAGCAACTCCTTCAACAACTTTTTGTTGTAGCATTTAGTGATCTCATTGATATTATTTACTAGTGGTTTCAAATGCGTTGTTGTTTCACAAGCACTCTCCTTAACTAAATGTCAAATACCTTGTGGACAGGCCTGGGCATATTTTACATGCCCAGTGAAAGCTGATTGATTAATTAACAAGGAAAGGTGAAACATTTGGAAAGGAAGAAAACAAAAGGACTGGAACATAATGGAGCTGAGAAGAAAGGTATAGCAATCAAAATTTGCATCCTAGTTATTTAAATTTAGGGCATAGTATCTTGGAGGTGATCTTACCTAACCTTCTACCTATTGAGGAACACATTCTATAGAACTCTTCATGGCCACCATCTAGTTTTATTTAAATATCTCCATTGCTGTAAAGCTTATTACCTTCCATCATGTCTGCTCTTAGACTGATCCATTCCTATGTCTTTCTTTATCAGTTCAGCAATTACTTATTGAGCAGCTGTGTCTCAGATGGCATGCTAGCTGTCAGGAACACCAGGAGCAATAGGTCAAGTTCTCCCTTGTGTAAAGCCCAAATGCGTGTTGCTGTTTGGTGGGCAGTTCTCTTTTCAGGTGTTACTTCATAGATCCAGTCTCCTTCCATTTCATGGCTCTCCTCTGTTCATCTTGCAGCTTTCAAGGTTTCCATGCTCATTTCGGGTAAGCTGAAAGTGATGGAAAGGGCATGAAGAATGTGTGTGGAAGTTGTTAGGAGTCATGTCTGTAAGTGATGCCCATCATTTTTGCTTATAATCCTTGGCTAGATCTCAATTACAGGTCCACACCTAACTTACATCAAGGGAGCCTGGGAACAGCTGTCAAGCTTTAGGCACAGGAAGAAAAAAACAAAGGTTTGGTCATTGGCTAGCAGTTTCTGCCACAGTGCTTTCATTATGGAGATTTTTTGGGTGAGGTGGTGGGGGCATGCTCCAAAGATCATGCAGGTGTAAATAGTGAGCTGGATTCAGACTTGAGTGATCTGGCACTAGATCAGCATGAGTATCAACTGGAAACTTGTTAGAAGTGTACATTTTTGGATCCCACCCTAGACCTTCTGGATCAGAAATCATGGGGTGAGGCCCAGCAATTTGTGTTTTAGCAAGTCCTCTTTGATTTACTCACATTTGAGACCATTACATCATATTACACTACCTTTCATTTACGTGCTCCCAGAGTATTTTTCTAGTTGGCCATTAATATATGTCCATCATCTAGAGGGATGTCTGACAGACTGTATTGATGACCTACTAGAAAAATAAACATCTAAATTATTTTAACTTAAATACAAGAATATTATTTTCTCTGCTTTAAGTTAAAAACGATGGCATTTCTATTTTAGCAGTGCTTAGTTTTAAGTGTTATTTATGCATTTGTCTGTTTTCTCATACTAGTTTCTAAGCATCCAAAGTGCTCTTGTATCTCCCACAGCCCCTAATAATTTGCTTTCCAAATACAAGGCATTCAATAACCATTGATTTAATTGAATGGGAAAAATGCTCTATAATAATGTTTTTCATCAAATCAAAGATATATGGAGAATAGTCTTAAATGTTAAAAATTTTCAGTCATATTTTCCATGACTATTAAAAACTTCACAGAAAGTGGGGCACCTGGATGTCTCAGTGGGTTGAGCCTCTCTGCCTTTGGTTCAGGTCATGGTCTCAGGGTCCTGGGATCAAGCCCCACATCAGGCTCTCTGTTCAGCAGGGAGCCTGCTCTCCCCTCCCCCCTGCCTGCCTCTCTGCCTGCTTGTGATCTCTCTCTTTCTCTCTGTCAAATAAATAAATAAAATCTTCAAAAAAACTTCACAGAAAGAAAAATTAGTACCTTCATTTTCGAATAGATAGCAAGGCTAAAAAAACTGCTCTTATCAGATGTGAAAATTTACAATGAGAAGTTTAAAAATTATTAGTTACTTGAAAACCCACACAGTATTCTATTTTTCTTCCTGAAATAACTTTCTCAATTAGCTAATTTATAATGCAGAGACCAAAACACATTAAATTACAACTTTCATTATTGGATATTTCACAAGCTGTAATGGAATTTTAGAATATGTATAAAATAATTTTTAGTGCTTCAAGTAATTATTGATTCTGCATAGACTATTTATCATGCAGGAAACTATCTTTGAAGAGTGATGTTTTCAGAATGTTGTTTTACATGGCGGTGTCTCATGTAAATTTTGTTGCTAGATGTGACTATTATCTTGCATGTTTCACAACCTCCCTTCTTCTCTTCCTTCCATAAATCATAGTATTGTAAAGATAACCAGAGCACAGTTTACCATGCAAATATGTGACTATAAATAATATTATCAGACTTTTTCCTTATCTCTATCTTCAAGCTGAAATAAAATTGAAGCATTTATTTATATAGGGTGGATTTCACAGGTGCAGCTAATCATTTCTTTATAACTGAATCGAATATAATTTGGTATTGTAAAATGAAATGGGGTGACTCATAAGCTATTGACCAAGTTTTAATGGTTAATTAGCAGCAGTATATTATAACCCCTCACCTACCTACAGTCAGTATTGTGGCTAAAGGAATTTTAATTACCTCAGTGAAGTACACCTGCAAGCCAGCTCTCTCATTTTTCAAGGCTCTCCTCCTAGGTTCTTGCTTTGGAACTTCCATTAGACAAAGGGAGTGATTACAAATTCTTTGGGGTTTGACCACCTTCCTTTCTATTGTTCCCACTTTTCTAGCTGCATTATCCTTTGTAAACTATGATATTGATAATAGAAAATCTGATAATGAACAATGGCTTTCAGTTTCTGAGTGATAACACGGACGTGCCAACATGACCCCATGTGAATCTGCTCATTTGCCTACTGGCTCAGCCCTTATTTCCAGTGTTATTGCTATAAAGGGCTCTTCTGGATGTTCAATTGGATTTCTAATCAGTATGTTATTCACTCACTCCAATAGTGGCTTCCAGGTAACTTCTAAGGCTTTCAAAGCATTTATCTTATACATGGCTTAGAGCAAAGTATTTGGAATGATCTGGGAAGGACCAAGGAATGACAAGAGAAACCCTTTTCCTTTAGCTTATATTTCTGACTGTTTAAAAATATATCTAAGCTGAGATAGATAACATTTGTGGGTGAATAATAAAATTAAAACATTAAAAATAGAATGAGGTCTGGCTTGAGTTTAAGGTGAGTGAGTGAATCATGTGCCCGATTAAATTAGCATTGCACAGAAGTGGAACCAGAAGGGGGGTAGAGTATAACAGCTCTCTTCCCTCTGGGGTGACTTTTCCATCTGTACATTGCAGGCCTGCTACCAGATAATGAATGGTGAGAGATCCCAAGATGACAGGTGGCAGAAGAATACAGAAGAGTCTTATTAGCCAACTCCTACAATATGTATTCTCAGAGCTGCCACTTGAGCATTTTTTCCCTTAAAGAATACCTGTTAGCAGAAATTGAATTTAGAAATAATATTCTTTACCTCATGAGCTCCCTATAGGAGGAAAGGTGCATTAAAGATATGGGAAAGCAGGGACACCTGCGTGGCTCAGTGAGTTAAGCCTCTGCCTTCGGCTTAGGTCATGATCTCAGGGTCCTGGGATCAAACCCTGCATCGGGCTCTCTGCTTAGCAGGGAGCCTGCTTCCCTCCCAATCTCTCTGCATGCTTGTGATCTCTCTCTCTCTCTCTCTGTCAAATAAATAAATAATATCTTCAAAAAACAAGATACAGGAAAGCATAAAGAATGAGGGTATAGATACTACTTTTTAGTGGCTGGGCATCTGTTTATGCTATTTGTACTGGCATTGGGGAATTCACCTGTCTCCTGTTTATAGCCCATGAATCTGAATGGAACATCAGGATGGAGAATATGGTCAAGATTAAACCTGATATAATCTGAATATTGTGTCCCCTCAATTCATATGTTGAAATGCTAATGCCCAATGCGATGGTGTTAGGTGAGGCTTATGGGACGTGCTTAGGTCAGGAGGGTTGAGCCCTCATGAACGGGGTTAGTATTCTTAAAAAGTGATCCCATAGAGACCCCTTGTCACTTCCACGTGTGAAGACACTGAGAATGCACCAGCTATGAACCAGGAAGGTGGCCCCTATGAGAACACAACCATGCTGGCCCCTTGATCTTGGACTTCCCATCTTTAAAAACCACAAGAAATAAATTTCTGTTGTTTATAAATTACCCAGTCTGTGGGATTTTGTTTCAGCAGGCCAAAGGGACTAAGACAAAGCCAGTCAGCATATTTTATTTCCCTAGGACACAGTGATTGTTTCAGTGATGGTCCCATGATCCTGTAAGTCTGTGAACATGCTGAGACTTTCCCAGGGACTCTAGGGAGAAGACATTCACTCTTTACTGCTCTACATGAACAAAAGGGTCTGTAGAGGCTATATTACTTCCTTGATACTGGTACAACAAGGTGTCTGAGACTGAAGAAAATTAACTGGGGGCCAGAGATAGTGAGATGGAGAGAAATCAAATCTCTCTTTTTTAAAGATTTTATTTATGTGAGAGAGGGCATGATCAGGAGGAGGGGCAGAGGGAAGGGGAGACAGAAGAGGAGAGGGAAAGAGAGGGAGTAGCAGACTCCCCACTGAGCATGGAACCCAACAGGGGGCTCAATTCCAGGACCCTGAGATCATGACCTAAACCAAAATCAGACTTTTAACTTACTGAGTCACCCAGGTACCCCTAGAAATCAAATCTTGATAACACCTTTTGAGTATTGACTCTAGCTGTGCATATATATATATATATATATATATATATATATATATATATGTGCATATATATATATAGCCAGCCCTGCCTCTGGATCAGGCTGCCTTTGGATTTGTTATGTAAATCAGTTAATTTCTTTAATTCTTTAATTTTTTTGCTTAAACTAGTTTGTTTGGGATGTTCTGTTATTTGCAACCAAAATTGCCCTGGCTTACAGAGATTTGAATAACACTCGAGCAGCTCCTCAGCTGAAGGCTGATCCATGATTTGACAGGGACCCATACCTCTGGAGATTTATTTATTTAGTGATAAATCGAGAGTAAGAGGAAACTTTCAGAAAAGTTTGCTTGATGGTCCAGAATTTTAAATTATTCCACTGGCAAAACACCTAGCAATCTATCTACTAATTTATTCGCAAGTAATTAAAAGATGACCCAGGATCATCACCAAACCTCAAGACAACTCTGTGTCTAGAGTATGCATGATTTATGTAATTTTATGATACAAATGTTTTCATAAGTGAAAGAGTACAATAAAGACATTTATGTGCTATGGAATAAAAATGAAAAATCAAAATGTGGAACCTTACAATAAATCACTTTAAAATTATTTCATTGAGAAAAATAATTTATAGAAACAATTTGGAACTCCTCTGAAAGTTTTAGTCTTTATTAAAATTTTCTGGTGCTAAAGTTATTTTATTTAACCTTAACAGGGTAGTATTTGATATACTTGAAATATGGATGTAAGTTATAACCATTAGAGTAAGTATTTTTAAAGAAATGAATATTTATTTGATAAATACTACATTTTTGAAAATATTGTATAGGCTAGTGGTTTTAAATTTGTTTTGGTTGGTCCCATTACTTAAGAATTAACTCTCAATGGATGTTTATTTGAGAAACTGGTTGCTGTACCTAAAAATAAAGAAATGTTAATGTTGCCCTTTCCGGGAGAGGCAGTAGACAACCATCTTAAGAAGATGGATTTCAAACTATAAATATCAGAAAAATTCAACAATCCAATAATTTTCCAAAGTGTATTTTGAAGCATCTAAAATAAAATGCCAGGCCTAAGTCTACAAAAGCCTTTTTAAAAAAAATCTGATGATTAAAGGAAGGAGTTTAAGGGTTTTTTTTTTTTTTTTAATAGTACTTCAGGGTTGATGAGAGTGAATGAATCTGGTAAATAAACTGGGACATCCCACTCATACTGGATCAGTTATGTCTGCAAGAAATAAATGTATGATTTCTATAATTCCATTAACTCTGTGAAGACAGTGAAGGCAATAATGAGTTTCACCGAGCCAGCAGCACACTAAAATAACCTGGAATCAAATGATCCAGTTGGGAATCTCAGCTCCACTCCTTCCTAGCTGCACAGCTGTAGGACATTTACTTGCCTTCTCCAAACCTTAGCTTCCTGTTATATAAAATGAGTCTAGTATATGTTAGCTATTATCGCCTAAGTTTTTCATGTTACAACATTTGTCATTTGTAAAGTGTTTCTCTGTGTCATGTGTTGCACTAAACATAAGTGCACATACACACACTCAGATACGCTTAAAACTCTCTGAGATAGATATTTTTAAATCCCATTTTATATATGTAGAGACTGAATCTCAGATAAATTAAATATGTCACTCAGGGTCACATGGCTTGTGTGTGTTCAATCTGGGATTTGAACAAATGTCTACTTGATTCCATAGACAATGATCATATCCTCCAAAACGAAACAATTTTTGTATAATATAACAAGAAGCACTAACAACTGTGGACTTGCACTTGGACCCACATCACAATTTTGGGGAGTGCTTTCTAATTTTGCCTATTTTTTAGATAGTTCAAGAAAGTATAAAACAGAACTTTGTGTAAAAATCACAAACTACATACTAACATTGGGATGAAACTAAGATGGACAGATCTTGTAACTGTGAAACTGGAGGGAGAACAGATTAGCTTGTTAAGTGTGAAGGCAGAACTATGAGCCAACATATACTGCAAGATATGGTCATGGTCATTCAACAGATGACAGAACCAATCTCTACTCACTGTGGAAAAATCAAAGTCAGAAAACAGAGCAAACCCCATTGTGACATTAGAATACTCCTCAACCTAGAACTCTAGGCAACTGATACTGATTGAGAATGGAAGATAATATGAAACTGGAACTCATGGACTTGCACAGGTCATGAAACTCCATTCTTAGAGCAACTCTTAATTCTCAAAAATGGTGCAAGTCTATGCTGGTTCTATTGGTTCTAGAATTTTGTAAGTGAGGATTCATAGGTGGGTCCTAAGCTCGTATTGAATACTGGGAATAAGACTAGAATTTAGGACAGGAAAAAAGGCTATGATTTCTGGCCAATAGGCCATACATTTTGAGCCTGATATTCTGGTTTCATAATGCTTTCTGTTTATTTGTCCTTTGTTATCCTTGGTCTTTAAGTGAAATATGGCTTAAAGAACTTTTTTGGTTATTTAAAAAAAATTTTTTTAGGAAGAGAGCCAGATATCCATATTAATCTGGGGTACTAAACTTACATGGTTATTTTGGTGAATGTTACCTAGTTCTCTAAGGAAAGTGGACCAATGTTAATAATGGCCAAACTTTGAGGGACAGGTTGTTCCTTCCCATATGGAAATTGTCTATAAATCAACCAATACTTTCTTTTTATCAGTCATTTCCTGATATATCATTACACCAATAATATTTTTTTAAGATTTTATTTATTTATTTGTCAGAGAGGGAGTGGGAGCGAGCACAGGCAGACAGAGTGGCAGGCAGAGGCAGAGGGGGAAGCAGGCTCCCTGCTGAGCGGAGCCTGATGTGGGACTTGATCCCAGGACGCTGGGATCATGACCTGAGCTGAAGGCAGCCGCTTAACCAACTGAGCCACCCAGGTGTCCCTACACCAATAATATTTTTAAAAACTGATTGGGATCCTGTTAAACATGTAATCCTGATTAATTCTTTTTCCTTCTTAAAATGATTTCCTTGCTTGAATCCCTTCTCATAATTTTCAGCCAAGTCTTTTTCAGACTCCTTCATGAGATTCTCTTCTTCTACTTGATGTTTAATTGCTGGTTTTCTTCCAATGTTCTCTATGCCCTGACCACTTCCCTTTTGATCTTATACATACATATTATATATTATACATACCATATCTAAGTGGTTCTTTTGCCATGATCTTAATCACTTAGGTACCAAAGAGCTACATATTATGAGAAAGACACAACAACTTTGGACCCTTACATAATGGACATAGTTTAGCCTAATTGTTATCATACAAGAGAGATGGAATGGAACCTCCCTCACCTAAAATTGGTTAGGATATAGGGACTCATCATACCACATATACATCAAGAGAGTATGAAAGAGATTTATTATTCACATAGTAAGACTTTCTGCGGAAAGAAAGGTGGATTCCCAAGCAGGTCCAGAAATGGTTTGAGAGAGCAGGGAGGGGTGGCTGGCTTTGGATTTATTGTGATATGTTAGTGGGGCTTGCTGGGACAAAAGGTTTCCTTGTATGGGCTGAGGCTTGAATAGTTTGAATACCCCCTGACACCAAAGTAGGGAGCATCAAGGCCTTCTTACCAACTTGTTCAGGTGTAGGGAAAGAGGGTGTGGCAGGGCCTGAAAGCTGTCAGTGGTCAAACATAAGAAATAGACTTAGATTCTTTATTACAGATTGTCATCATAATTAAGTCACAGTTAATTTAGATTTGACCACTACAAATCCACAACTTCAGTCCAATTATCTCTTCTGAATTATAGAATTGCCAGATTGATCTTTCTACTTGGATGTATGACAGGGCCCTCAAGCTCAACATGTTCAAAACTGAATTCTTATTACAATGTAAGTTAATGACCTCTCAATCTACCTAGTTTTCCAGATTAGAAAAATGAGAGATATCCTAGATGTTTCTTCTCACCAACACCCTGATTCTTTCTTTTAATCTTAAGGTCCTATTGATTCTACCTTTTATGGCCTTGCTGATCCATATCCTCCTCTTCTTAGAGATTCCACTAACTATCTCAGTTCAGTCCATTGTAGTTTCTTTACTGGATTATTGCGATAGCTAGATTCTAATGTCTGCTCTACTAGTATCATCCTCCCTGATAATTACACTTCACTCAACATTTACCTCCATGACCTCAAATGAAAATATGACCATGTCAAGCTATTTAAACTCTTCTATTATTTTTTTAAAAAGGCTTATTTATTCATTTTAGTGGGGAGGGGCAGAGGGTGAGGGAGAGGGAGAACCCCAAGCAGACACCCTACTGAGCATAGAACCAGGCACTGGACTCATTTTCAGAACCCAGAGATCAACCCAGAAATCAAGAGTTGGGTGCTTAACTGACTGAGTTACCCAAGCCCGCCAAACTCTGCTGTTATTCTAGATCAGTCATATGTTAAAGTATAAATATCATAGAATGGCATACAAAAGCTTTTGTGTTTTGGCCTTCACCTACTTCTTTGGCCTCATTTATCTACTCCCATCTCTTAACTCCTGTTCTTTTACATTCACCTGGGTTTTATTCATACCAAAATACTTTTAGATCCTCAAATGACCTAAAGCCACTTTTCCCCCCATGCCTTTTCACATACTGCTCCTTTTGCTCAGAAAACCCTTTATATCCCTGTTCTCTAGGCATCCCTAGTCATTCTTCTAGTCTTAGTGTAAATAATATCTCCTCTATGAGGCTTCTCTTGACTTTCCCAGGCCACATTATGAACATAGCACCTTGGTATAAGTATAGTAACCACTCATTCTGTGCCTGACATTGTGTTAAGTCCTGTATGTACATTATCTTAAGCAATTTGTGTAGTGATTTTAGGGACTAAGTATTGATACCCCTGTTTTAAGCATCAGAATATTAGGGTATAGAGAATTGCAATGACTTACTCAGGATTACACTGTTATCAAGTATTAGATCTCAAATTTGAACCCAAATTTATGTCTTATCTAGACCAGTGCTTATGATCATGATATTGCTTAAGTGTATGTTTAAAGTCCTATCTCTCCCTGCGGTCATTTTTTTTATTTCCTAGGCCAAACAAACAGTAGTATATAACTTAACAGTATGTTATATATTGAAGAGACCAGGATCTCTGAGGGCGAGACTAAGCAAATGCCAAAGAACAATATAATGCAACCTTTAAATCCATAGGTTAAATTATACCATCATATCTGAAATTTACAAAGGCTGATTAGGAAATGATTGAGAATAGGTATTTATTTATGCTTTTTTGTTCAAATATAAATAAGGAAAAATAGATGTTATTTCTTTAAAACCATCAAATAATTGAAGTAAAAACCATGTAAAAGGTCTGTAACAGTCATATGTTACAATTTCTATATCCCTCACATCTTGAATGGTCCATAAAGAGAAATGACTTTGGTTTCTGACATCTGTTCCCATATCAAGAATAAGTACCATGGAAGGGACTGAGAATGCATTTTATGCAAGAACTGTCACACAAAGAGCAGAAATTAAGACTGAAATTGCAGCTCTCAAACTGAGGAGCTGAACAATAGCCAAAGATGGGAGAAATCCTAACAGCTGGCAAGTCAGGGGAAGAAAGATGAAAAAGAGTCTCATGGTTTATCTCACTTCCAAAGCTGAAGTCATAAAAACATATAACCTAATTGCAGCTCTGTTGTCATTCCAGTAGTGTCTTTTTAGATCATTCAAATCTACCTACCTGGGCTCCATTCTTCCCTGTTCATCTTATTCAACCTTTATGATATAGTTCCAATGCCACCTCCTTTGTGATATACTCTTTGGTCCCCCAATCAGCACTGATAACCTCACCCTTTTTGCTCACAAAGAGCCCTATTTATACCTCAATTTATCACTTTCTAGCTAGATTCAAGACCAAGTTGAAAGTTCTTGAAAGTAGACAATAATTCTTTTTTTGTTTGTTTTTGTTTTTGGTTAGAGAGAGAGAGAGAGAGAGGTGTGGGGGGTAGAGACAAGACAAGAAGAGAGAGAATCTTAAGCAGGCTCCATGCCCATTGGGGAGCCTGATGCAGGGCTCAATTCCGTGACCCTGAGATCATGACCTGAGCTGAAATCAAGAGTCAGATCTTAACTGACTGAGCCACCAGTTGCCCCAGGAAGAATTCTTTCTTCTCCTCTGTGCTCATGACAACTGCCTGCCACAGGGCTGAGCTCAAACTAAGCTTGCAGTAAACGTTTGTTCAATTAAAATACATCTATTTAGGTTAAGGGATTACTCAACTATAAATATTTCTTGTCCAAGTGACTTCATCTAAGAACAAGTTTTGAAGAATAAGAAGTCTCAAATAGTCTGCTTTGAATTCTGTTTGCACTTGATAATTTTTTTAAGATTTTATTTATTTATTTGACAGACAGAGATCACAAGTAGGTAGAGAGAGAGGAAGGGAAGTAGGCTCCCTGCTGAGCAGAGAGCCCAATGCGGGGCTCAATCCCAGAACCCCGGGATCACGACCCAAGCTGAAGGCAGAGGCCTTAACCCACTGAGCCACTCAAGCACCTCACACCTGATAATTTTAAAATGAAATATTAACCTCTGAATTGTACACTTTATTAACATAAACAACATCCTCATAGATACAGCTCAGATGTTACATATAACCTTGGCTGACTCATGTTACTTACTATCCCTTCAATTTTCCCAATAATCAACCATGATTCTTTGTTGGATTTCCTGGAAAGCATCTGCAGCAGCTGCTTCTGCTACTACAACTGCTCATGTTGGTCAGCCTATATCTGGTACAGCTATCAGGGGTCCAGGCAATTGGGTCTCTGACTGAAGAAAAAGTTCTTATTGATGAAGCAGTCAGGAGAATGGACTTAAAATCCTATAGTGTGGAGAAAATGGAAAATAAGTTTGTGCAAAGAAAATGAATGATAAAACTTCTGATGAGAGAGAAAGAAAGGAATAACTTGTTCTCTCTACTTTGAAAGTCTCTAAGTATTTATTTATTGGATTATCCATTTTAAACCCAAACTCAGAGATTTTCTTAAAGCCATTTGTAAACTGGGAGAAAATGAAAACTATTAATAGTATTATAGCATATAAGCACAGAGAGAATGACTTAAACAGCATCAGTTTTCAAAGTTATATGCTACATTGTCACATCTATTAGAATAATATTTTTGAAGATTTTATTTTTATTTATTTTACAGACAGAGATCACAAGTAGGCAGAGAGGCAGGCAGAGAGAGAGGAGGAAGCAGGCTCCCTACTGAGCAGAGAGCCCAATGCGGGGCTCGATCCAGGACCCTGGGATCATGACCTGAGCCGAAGGCAGAGGCTTTAACCCACTGAGCCACCCAGGCACCCCTATTAGAATGATTTTGGCTGCAAGTAATAGAAAACCCAGCTCAAAATTGTTTAAGCCACAGGGTGTTTATTATCTCACACAACAAAATGTCCAGAGGTAGGATGCTCCATAGTTTATTTCAATTGTTCAATGATTTATTTTATCATGAACTCTGGTTCTTTATTTTCTATGTGGTAGCTCCCCTCATGGTTATATAATGGCTGCAGTAGCTTCATCATCAACTTTTTGTATACCTAAGTTCAGAGGAAGAAAAAAAGGTGCTTATATGTTTCTTATTTCTTGTTAAGAAGCATTTCCTAGATGTAATCCACAACTGACCAGGAGACAAGACTTCCTTTCACATTTCACTGTCTAGTCACTGATCAGGATGTGTTGGTGGTAGAATCATTGTGAATGGCTGGATTAACTCAGGAGTCACCCACTAAAGCTAGGGATGGAGCCACTCTTCCCTCAAGTACTGTAGTACTACATGGAGGAGCCATGTAGTCCTATACTGTTTGAAAGGAAGAAGGGGGCAAATCTCCTAGGGAAGCAACCCCAACCGGATACTACAGTCACTTTCTTAGAAAAATATTAAACAGTGGTGTTTAGATAGTTCACACACACATCATTGCCATTTAAGATAGTTCATGGATGTCAGAGCACCTGGGTGGCACAGTTGGTTGAGCATCCGACTCTTGATTTTGGCTCAGGTCATGATCTCAGCATCCTTAGATTGATCTCTTTGTTGGGCTCTGAGCTCAAAATGGAGTCTTCTTGTCCTTCTCCCTCTGCTCCTCTCCCTGTGTGCTCAACCCCACTCTCTCTCTCAAATAAATAAATAAAATCTTTTTTTTTTTTTAAAAGATAGTTAATGGATGTCATGGTTACTCATTACCAAATAAGAGGAAAATATTCCAGGATGATTGAGGATCTTGAGAGAGTATTTGGTCCTGGGAGGAGTAGGGGAGCAAAATTCATGAAGAAATAAAAGATTATCAGAGAAAATGAAACAAGGTGGGATAGAGAGTTGCATCGTGTTAGTAGGACCTTTGTTGTAATCCCATAATAGAACAAGGGCTCTGCATTCTGAACTCTTAATTATGGTATTGAGCACTATTTCCAGTAACTTCTTTTTACTTAAAGGCATATTTTTCATTCTAACAGCCCAAAGAAAATGAAATACATCATTTCTTCTATCTTCCTGTAAGGTTAGATATAAGAAAGAATTTCTAAGCAGTACAAATTGGTTATCTTAAAATGTACATTGGATATTTCTCTAAGTATCTACTTGTTGTCCAGCCTGACAGAGGTTCTATCTTAAGTGTTGAAGGTAGGCCAACTGAATCTGAAGGCATTTCCAGACATAGGTTTTCACATAGATTAATTGCAAGTAGGAGTTGCCTTTTACATTATACTTAAAAGCCCACTATTCCACACTCATTTCTTTTAACTTTTCTAAGGGAATTTACATTATAGATGATTTCCACTGTTGGTTCTATATCTGTTTCCTTCATCTCTACATACAAAAACCAGTGCTATTTTTTGGAGAAGATATACTGGAACATCATTGCACAACCTCTTTCTCAGAGTTTTCCCAGATAGAGTGGCGTTGTTTTAATAGATGCTACTCACCACTATATCCAGGTGACAGGACGAAGGGTCATGAGCAGCAATCATTAATATTTATTAGTTTCTATAGAACTAAAGGCTAACTCTACCATGCTGTTTCTTCTAGTACCTCTTTCTTCAGGCAGAGAGGGGAAAGGGCAGGAACAATTCCATGTATCAAGCTGTTTTATTGACTGCCTCTTGTCATTTCTCTCCTACAAGAGATGTTATGTTGTAAATAACTGTGAGGGGATAATTTCACTGTTTATAAAGGGAGGACTGGAAACATCTTTACACTTAGAACACAGTGCAGTTTCTTGTGAACAGCATGATATTATTTTGCTTTATGAGAATATATAGGTATTTTTCAAATAATGAAATTAATTCCAACTTTCATTAGTAAATTTTAAATGGTGTCATTTATTAAAATATGAATAAATCATTGAATTAAAAATTTTATTTATATAATCCTTAAACTGTATAGTCCCATATTTCTCAACTTTGGGAGGATA
Organism: Taxidea taxus jeffersonii; assembly: GCA_003697995.1. Lineage (NCBI taxonomy): Eukaryota > Metazoa > Chordata > Mammalia > Carnivora > Mustelidae > Taxidea > Taxidea taxus. The sequence goes on from ML095549.1 coordinate 14,396, forward strand.
GTCTCAATTTAACACTTGAACAAAATGACTTGAGTTCACATCCCATATTGTGGAAAGCTTAGCATTTCCCAGTATCTTTAAGAATGTTTAGGGAAGCATACATTTGTCCTAGTCATTTCTCACTGTAATACCTACATTTCTCTGCATCCTCTGTATTGTCCATTAAAAATATAATGAAAACCAGATATATAATCTTTAATTTTCTTATAGCCACATTAAGAAAAGCAAAATGAAACAAATGAAATTAATTTTAATATTGTATCTTTTAAAATCCAATATGTCCAAATGTTATTTCAACATATGTTACCAGCTATGATTACAGTGTTCAGTATCTCCGTGTGGCTAGTAGTTAATGTATCGTATAGCACAACTCTGTATTCTTATGTCTCATTTCCAATGACAGGTCTCTTCCCTCTTTGCTAACCCTGAAATGGACTACTGACACTTTTTCTGATAACCCAAAACAACAATGAATGAAGGTTTTTGCTTATATCACTCTTTATTTTAAGGCTTAGGGAGAATAGACGATGGTTACATTATTACACAGCCTACCCAAACATTGGACTAATGGAAATTCCAGGTCTTAATGTGCTTCTATCTTTGTCATAAAGAATTTTTCTCTGAGCATTTCTTCTCAAACCGTGACCTCCTACCAGGCTTCTAAGTACAGTATTAGTGGTAAAGGATCATGGACATGAATGTATTGCATAACTTTTCTTAAAAAGAGAAATGTCAAGGCCTTACCATCCTGCCCATCTCAAGGTCATATCTTGGAGTATCCATCTTTTGACTTCGCCAAATAAAAATAAATCCTTATGGAAACTTGGCTGAACTTTTTTTATGACAGTATATTTTAAAAAGAAGGGAAAAAAAGACAGCATATTTTGCCTTACAATAGCAACATATTTATTTACTTAGACCCTACCTTGTCCCCCACAGAATTTGAGGCCTGCTCTGTTTTGAAGGAATGATTCTCCTCTTACTTAATTATGTTTCATTGCCTTTTTATGATAGCCCCTGAATGTCTCTGACTTGTGCCCAGCACAGGGGATCTGATCACTCACATCTAAATTCATTTTCTTGATTGATGCTTATGCCACTGTCCACTGTTTGTCTAACCAAATTGCAGTCACTATCTGGTCCAGATAAGCCTGTGGTGGTGGCTATGGGTGTAACCAACCTGCCTGCTTCATGTCTGTATATTCCTTGACACCTCTATCATTCCATTCCATCTTCTAGGACATTTCATGGGACCCAAGTTAATTAGTTTGGGCCAAAATATGATATGAGTTGGCATATTTTTTTATTGAACCTATAGCTGATAGAGGCTTGAGAATAAGTTCTGACTTACAAGACAAAACAAGCTGGAAATGAGGCACTGGCTAACCAAGGAAAACTAAATTACAACCAAAAAATATTTCAGATGGCTACAAACCTTGGATGATGTCAACTCTTCCCACTGCCATGTGCTAACCCACATTCTTGCCCCACAGAGCATGATGAGCCCTTATAACCATTGCTTTGGTGACAATTCTAATTGTGACACATTGAAGTTTTTCAACAATAATCCCCATCCTTATTCATTAAAAAAATTTAAAAGAACAGTTAAAATGCAACCATAATTGGCACCTGGATGGCTCAGTGATTTAAGCCTCTGCCTTCGGCTCAGGTCATGATCCCAGGGTCCTGGGATCAAGTCCCACATTGGGCTCTCTGCTCAGCAGGGAGCCTGCTTCCTCTCTCTCTCTCTCTGCCTGCCTCTCTGCCTATTTGTGATCTCTGTCAAGTAAATAAATAAAATTTTTAAAAATGCAACCATAATAAGAGTCTTTAAAGTATGTTTGTGGCAGGGGTGGGAGACAATTTTATTATTCTTATGGAGTTTGAGAATTGCCAAACATCCTGATTTGCAAACATTAGTAAATAACCAGAAAAATATAAATATGTTAAAAATTTATGATTATAAATCATACATAAAATCAATCAAACATAAAATACAAAGTTTCAATGAAAATGCATCTTTTAATGATGGGAATGGGACTTTCTCATTTAATTATGTATTTAAGGATGACTGCAACTTATTGCTAGAATGAGACAAGAGTCAGCATCTTTTATTTTCCCATTACGTATGTAAGCATTAAGCAAGCTTGTGCACATGCAGAAGTAGATAAGAAATGAAGGAATTTAGTTATGGCAATGTCACTCAATTCTTATTTTTTAAAGATTTTATTTATTTATTTGACAGAGATCACAAGTAGGCAGAGAGGGAGGCAGAGAGAGAGAGGAGGAAGCAGGCTCCCTGCTGAGCAGAGAGCCCGATGCAGGGCTCGATCCCAGGACCCTGGGATCATGACCTGAGCGAATGCAGAGGCTTAACCCACTGAGCCACCCAGGTGCCCCTCAATTCTTAGTTCTTTGCCAAAAAATCACATGTGACTCATCACCAAAAACTACTTTTCATGATCTGTCAACCAAAAACTTAAGTACTTTTTTCAATTTTGCCAAAAGCAGAGAATTGGAAGTTGCAACTTTGCAAAGGATTTGTTATCCTCTCATTAGAATCATGTACTTTACAACAATGAAATCAATGTCTTCTTGTTTGGCACCAAGGAAGTTTCCCCACCCAGGGCACCCAGTGGTATGTTTCAGGAGAAGTATGAGTCTAACAGCAAAAATGGGGAAGGAAAAGCAGAATGATGGCAAACACATTCTCTGTCAGACCAATTTTAAGAAGGAATACACAGGAGAGTTGAAGATCTAGAAATTGATTTCTTTAAAACTATCTATGCCTGCATTCCCTTTGGATAATTTTTGTGTGTCTGAAGGAGTCCACAAAGTCCCCCAATCTAAAACATTTTGCAGTACTTCACAAGAATCATTCATTTTTAATGAAAAGTACAGCATAGGAAATATAGTGTAATAATGTTGTGACTACACTTAACTGTGGTGAGCATTGAGTAATGTATAGAATTGTTGAATCTCTAAGTTGTACACCTAAAACTAATATAACATTTCAGTTATACTTCAATGAAAAATAGAATTGCTCCATCTTTGAAGTTCCTCTGGAATTATGGAATCATATTCAACTGGTTAATAGTCATATACTATTGGTAATTTTCTTCTATTTTTGATTTATAGTTTTATGTATGTAATAGGGAATTATTTAATTCCTCCCCCCAAATTTATTAGTTCTTATTTTCCAAATTAGATTATACACCTCTTGAAGACCAGGACTAGATGTTATTTATTGCTTCATCAGTCATAGTACCATTCACAAAACTGAAGTGTGTTTGATTATTGATGCCTGTTAACCCTGTTCTTGGCTTCATACCCTCCTCTCCCTACCCTACCCTCCTCTCTACCCTCCTCTCCTTCAGAGCATACTCCTAATACATATTTTTTAATCTCTAAAAGAGGTTTCTACAAAAGAATAGGTTCAGGTTTCTATGGCTATAATCATCTGGCTCTGCATTTAGATCCTAATTCATCCCAGACTACAGGCTGATATGGTAGTCAAAGGGAGACTCTGGAATCCTGAGGGGAATATACTTTAGGTTTAGGATTATTTATACTGTTATAATGATTTATAGGTGGTGCACTACTATATTTTTAAGGTTATTTGTTAGATATGCACAAATTGAAGAGAAAGGAATGCTTCTGAGCTCATTTTACAAGGTCAGCATTGCCCTTATACCAAAACCATACAAAGGCACTAAAAGAAAAGAAAATTGCAGGTAAGTATACCTGATGAAGATGGATGCAAAAATCATCAACAGGGTATTAGCAAACTGAATTCAATAATACCTTAAAAGGATCATGTCATGATCAAGTAGGATTTAATCCAGTGATATAAGAATGGTTCAACATCCAAAAATCAATGAACATGATACACCACATTAATAAAATGAAGGATAAAAATCCTATGATCATCTCAAGAAAGAGAGGCAGAAAAACCATTGAAAAGGTGAGACTTCCATTTGTGATTAAAAAACTCTAAAGACCGATAGGTCAAGATGGCGGAGAAGTAGCAGGCTGAGACGACATCAGGCAGCAGGAGATCAGCTAGATAGCCTATCAAATGATTCCGAACACCTACAAATCCAACAGGAGATCCAAGAAAAGAAGAACAACAATTCTAGAAACAGAGAATCGACCACTTTCTAAAAGGTAGGACCAGTGGAGAAGTGAATCCAACGCGACAGGAAGATAGACCCCGGGGGCAGAGGCTGGCAAGCGGCAGAACAATGGAGCATAAAATCAGGACTTTTAAAAGTCTGCTCCACAGAGGGACATCGCTCCAGAGGCTAAACTGGGGTGAAGACCTCACGGGGACAGCCTGGACTCAGGTCCCGCGGGGTCACAGAAGGATCGGGGGTGTCTGAGTGTCCCAGAGCTCACAGGTATTAGAGCGGGGAAGCCGGCTGCAGAGACAGAGCCGAGGAGTGAGATCTCAACTCAGGGTTTCCTAGAGCCGTGGTCTGTGACACGGGCCGGTGCTCTGTGCGAGGGGTCCCCACAAGATCTGGGGAGACTCCGACCCGGGAGAGCTCAGGGATCTACGGGGTTCGGAGATTCCAGGTGGGACTCGGCCAGAGACAGAGATGCTTGGTCACAGGCTGGGTGAGCTCAGAGCACAGCCAGAAGCCAGTGAGACGGGACGATTTTCTCCGAGCGCGGCCGGAGGCGGGGGGGACGGGAGTGATTAAACACTTTTCTCTGAAGGCGCACCGAAGACTGGGGCCCCGAGCTCTCGGCTCCTCCTATCCGGAGATTGGGAGGCCGCCATTTTCATTCCCGTCCTCCGGAACTCTACAGAAAGCGATCAGGGAACAAAAGCTCCCGAAAGCGAACCTGAGAGGATGACTTAGCCCGGCCCCTGGTAAGGGCTGTGCAACTCTGCCTGGGGCAGAGACACTTGAGAATCACTACAACAGGCCCCTCCCCCAGAAGATCAACAAGAAATCCAGCCAAGACCAAGTTCACTTAACAAGGAGAACAGCGGATTCTTATCTGGACAAAATGACAAGGCGGAAAAACTCACCACAAAAAAAAGAACAGGAGGCAGGACCAAAGGCTAGGGACCTAATCAATACAGACATTGGTAATATGTCAGATCTGGAATTCAGGACGACGATTCTCAAGGTTCTAGCCGGGCTCTAAAAAGGCATGGAAGATATTAGAGAAACCCTGTCAGGAGAAATAAAAGCCCTTTCTGGAGAAATAAAAGAACTAAAATCTAATCAAGTTGAAATAAAAAAAAGCTGTTAATGAGGTGCAATAAAAAATGGAGGCTCTTACTGCTAGGACAAATGAGGCACAAGAAAGAATTAGTGATATAGAAGACCAAATGACAGAGAATAAAGAAGCAGAGCAAAAGAGAGACAAACAACTACTGGATCACGAGGGGACAATTCGAGAGATAAGTGATACCATAAGACGAAACAACATTAGAATAATTGGAATTCCAGAAGAAGAAGAAAGAGAGAGAGGAGCAGAAGGTATATTGGAGAGAAATATTGTAGAGAATTTCCCTAATATAGCAAAGGGAACAAGCATCAAAATCCAGGTGGTGCAGAGAATCCTCCTCAAAATCAATAGGAATAGGTCCACACCCCGTCATCTAATAGTAAAATTTACAAGTTTTAGTGACAAAGAAAAAATCCTGAAAGCAGCACGGGATAAGAAGTCTGTGACATACAATGGTAAAAATATTAGATTGACAGCAGACTTATCCACAGAGACCTGGCAGGCCAGAAAGAAGTGGCATGATATATTCAGAGCACTAAACGAGAAAAACATGCAGCCAA